>VZTY01035424.1:67834-96980 GCA_013400935.1 Turnix velox | reverse complement strand
TGTCCTTCCTGTGTTGAGGGCTCCAGAACTGGACGCAATACTCCAGGTGGGGTCTCACCAGTGCCAAGAAAAGGGGTAAAATCACCTCTCTTGACCTGCTGGTCACACTCCTCTTGATGCAACCCAGGATTTGGTTGGCCTTCAAACTAATTTGATAATAATGGCAGATAATTTATATGGCACAATAGTTCATATTGAGAAAAATTAGCAATGCCAAATTAAATTAAAAATTCATGTATATGATTAAGAAGAAGAATTTACATTTTTGTGTCTTAAATAATGCATTGGTAGGTCTAAAATGCAGATAATGGTGTGTCAGTAATGCAAAACAAAGAAAAGATGCAGAATAGAAGTAGAAAAATCCAAGCATTGAAGTTACTTAATATGTATTAGAATCCACTGAAAAAGTATGAACATCTTAAAAAGAAAACCTATTAAAATATTAATAATATTAATAAACAATCTATTTAAGAGTCTCCTTCTCATGAGATTTCTTTACATATTAGATTGTTTTTAGCTGAAGTGGAAAGGAATGTAAAAATTTAGTGGAACAAAAATAGAGCTTGTTTCCAAACAGCTCTATCAGCTGTATATTAAAACCCCTTCTAACTCCCAAGGTTTCAGTTTTGAATAAAGTTATATAATCCTGCGCAGCTCTGATTTCTGTTAAAATTACATTTCTTCACAGCAAAGACCTGCACATATGTACTAAACACTAAAGATCAAGGTCTAAAAGTGGAAACCTTCATCATCCTACTGGCGAGTGATCAAAAAGCTGGAATGATGATGTGTGAACCAGAGTGACCATTCAGAGTCGGTCCATTTGTTAGTGAAGAATGAGCATGGTTGTGAAAGTGATGCTTATTTGCTCTGTAAATCCAGCACAGACTGGCACTCCCTTTATGGATGTGGGAAAGCAGGGGCTCCTCTTCCAGTGAAAATGGGATGAGCTCTCACATTGTAGGGTTTTTTCCTTGAAAACTTCATGGTTACTGAGATACAGTCGGAGGGGGAAAATACACAGATGAATTGTAAAATCTCTACTGTTAATCTTCAACACCTCAGTTACAAACATCAGTTACAAAAATCAGACATGCCCAAGAGCAGCTGGCACTGAAGCCAGAGGGCACAGAGGGCCCTCAGCCATGGGGCCAAACCCTACAGAGTTATGCAACAGGGAGACAAAACAGATCTTGGGAATGCTCAGGGTTCACAGAAAAATGGCTGAATGAGGTCAAGGTAATCATCAAATGAAATTGATTGAGGTGATAAGTGAAGAACATACATCAGGAGCCAAAAGATGAGCTAAACAGGACTGAGGTGCTGTGAAACTGTACTTACCACAACTCTCTTTTACAGCAATGGTGTTATCATTGCTTTCTCAGCAGTGTAGCTTCAAATGATGACTCAAGGAGGCCATCTGGGAGAAAGGTTTTAAAGGGATTACATTTTCTTTAACAACCAGAAGAAACTTCAAGTGGATTGTAGAGATCTGTAAACTTCCTAGGGGACAGCAATCTTCAGATGCCCACTAGACAACTAATACCTTTTTACCTAGAAGACAGTTAAACACTTCTCTGAAGGACAATCAGATTTGAGAAGCCCTCACAGTAGCTTTTACTTTACTGTGAAGGTAAATTCTTATATGAAGCTGGGCCAAAGACTCAGTATAGAAAATTCTCCTCACCAGTCTGACTAGTACTGCTCCATCATCTCACTGAAGTTTGATATGGAATGAAAAACTCCACCAGGGCCTGTATGTTTGCTTCGATTGTGGAGAATACATAGTTCCAAATTGCTGGAAATGCAAAGAAATAATGCATTTCTCATAAATGAAATCTTTTCCTGACTATGTTCAAGCAGCCTTGAAAATCAGCAGCTCAAAGGTTTGAAAAATTCATCAAGTCATGACTTAAGGTCTCTATTTGCATGGATGTACACACACAATCAAATCTAAATGCCTTATGTTTAATCCACAATTTTTTATCACTCAAGCGAAACATTTCTTTGAAAGTTTTGGAGGTGCAATAGATGACACAGCAGTCTTGAAAAATCTGAAAGCCTCTTTGGTAATGGATTTCATGTACAAATCTCTTTTGAATTTAAAATAACTTTTCCTGATTACAAACTTATCATGAAAGATAAAGCAGGTGAGTAAGAGCATAATATGCCTCCAATTAGTGCAAGTGGTAATTGTGTTTCAAGGGAGTCCTAGCTTGCACAGCCATGCCTTTTATTAGAGAAAAGAGATGCACACTGAATATTACCTTTTGAAATTCTTTAGTACATTCAGGTAATCCATCTCCACTTCAATTGCACTTTTCTCTATAGGATAAGAAATTATTTTACAGCTCTTAAAATGTGAAGGTATTTTAGGATTTAATTTTCTTTTAAACTCCAAACGTGACAAAAAACACATCCTTGAAAATAGATGGATCACCAAAATTCAGAAATTAACTATGAATGAAATCTCAATATTTTATTTTTCTCCCATGAAAGCTATTGAGACTAAAGGTTATTGTGAGGCTAATTGTGCTAGTTAAAGTGTCAGAAAACAGAAAATTATAGGGTCATTTATGTTTTATAACCCACTTTCTCATCAACACACAGGGAGACAGGATGCAGCCACTATATGGCCCAGATTTTTGAGGGAAAAGGTGATGATGGATGCCCCGTCTTTGAAGGTGTTCAAGACCAGGCTGGACAAGGCACTGAGCAGCCTGATCTAGTGGGAGGTGTTCCTGCCTATGGCAGAGGGGTTGGAACTCGATGATCTTTAAGGTCCCTTCCAACCCAAACTATTCTACGATTCTATGAAGAGAGTGTTGTCCTTCAGATACGTAAATAAATATTTTTCTTCTTCCTTAATCTTGAAGAAGAATTTTAACTTTGAACATGAAGTCATTGTAGAGAACTTGATGTACGTGCCCCCTAGAGGCTAAATACTGTTTTGATTTTCCTGGGAAGCATCCACAAACAGAAGCGTTTACTTGGGCTGTCACTACAGTTGCTTCCCACAATAGCAAAATGTCGTAAAACACTGAGAAAATAGTGGTTAAATCTATGCTTATTTTGGAATAAACACAGCACTTGCATTAAAGCTTACAGTAACAATAAATGTATTTTCAATTTATATGTAATTTTCAATATTAAAATTTCTTCCTTTACAGCTCAGTAAAATAGAAATGTGTAATGGAAAACAATCATCCAGTTCTTTCGTGTTCTTACTGTATTTACTTGCATTTAATGAAGACATAAGACTCTGCAGCCCTATTACACCTCGCTAGATCCATGTGTATTTCTACACCTTGAAAGAGCTCTTTCCATTCTTGTAGAGTGGTTACTTCCTTTGGAATTAATTTAGAATTGACTGCTCTCCTTTCTTGTGTTTCTGAAAAAGAAAACAAACTGGCAAACAACCTGCATTTTGACTTGCAATCTAAATTAGAAATCACTGGGGCTGGGAATACACATCTCTGAAGAGAATCTTCACTAGCTAGCACTTGCTAGTCTGGGGGATGAGACCACCCCACTTAAGCCCAGGCAGCAGCTGCTGACTTGCAGAGATGTCTGCGTTCGAGTGTTCTGCCCTGCAGCTTATTCTCTGGCAGCTCCACAGGATGAGCATGTCAGCATTTAACAATCACTTCACAAGTTACAATAATTGAAGTTAAAGTAATTATGCAATGTAACAAGAGGAAAAGAATCATGCTCTGCTGGTCTATCCTTGCTGTTCTTTTGGTGGAGGAATGGGAGGTTAGCCGGTAATTACATTTCTAGTAATGATTTAATCCAGCCACTATAATCACCACAATTATGTTAACTGAATAATATCACGTTGCACATTATTTATAAGCATCACTAATTAAACAAACAAAAAAATCCCCTCTGTCAATGGAAAATGCTTTCATCACCTGGTTAGGATGAAATAGCTCATTACAGGTAAACACAACTTTGCTACCACTCTTTTAGAGGTATTATCCAAGTTTCACTTTCTGTTTAGCTCTCTCAGGTTGGATATTAGGGAAAATGTCATCACTTAAAGGACTGTCAAGCATTGAAACACACTGCCCAGAGAAGTGGTTGAGTCACCATTCCTGGAAGTATTTAACAGACAGGCAGATGTGGTGCTGAGGAACATCATTCAGTAGCAACTTGGCAGTGCTAATCATTAATGGATGGACATGATGATATTAAAGGTCTCTTCCAGCCAAAACAATTCCATGTTTCTATTTTCTCAGTTTTTTCTGTCCCTGACATAAAAGTATATTATAGGGAAGTATATGATGTTCAGGGAAATTTAAATACCCCACTAGATATTCCAGAAGCACATTCAACAAGGCTGTCATGCGTTTAGACATCAATGCTAATTTTTCTCTCAAACTAATTTGACACAGAATACTGAACAACTTAAGACAACAGTTATATGGGAGCACTTCAAAGAAAACACAGGCCTGGATAGCAGATTGGCTCTAACTTAAAGGAAAAGATTTGAAGTGTTTATAAATTGGAAACCAGCAAATTGTATCTCAAATATTTTCTACAATGTTGTAAGTAAAACTGATGAACATGCCTCACATCCTGAAAGACATGCCATATTAACATAACTACCACCTGTAATTTCAGTAACTGAGAGATCCTTTTAACTTGTTAGCGTCCTAAAAAAAGTAGCACTTTGAACTGAAAATCTCTTTGAAAATAAAACACACCAACATCTTCAGCTCTTGAATCTAAGTCCACACTGCGCACACCCGCAACATTAAAATGACAGACTACCAACAACACAGACCTAAATTTAAAAAAAATCTTTATTAAGACCAATAAAAAAGAGCAATTCCAATACATTGCAGTAACAATTTAAATGCATAATTTAAGAAAATTATTGATTTTTCACATCCTTTTCCTCTCTACATTCCTTCTTCTGTGTACACACTTTACATATCATTATAATATCCCATTGGGATTATAGTAAAAATAATTTGAACCACTTCTAGTGCAATTTCTTTGGTTCAAAGTGATGAACTCCTTTCTCAAAGCCTTCATGAATTTCCTCCATAGCATGTGTGCTGCTGACACAAATCCATGAATTAGAAGTTTTTTTCTTTAAATTTCAGGCTGCCATTGAGTAAGCTGTCCAATTTCAACTTGAAAGTCATCTGATGATCGTTAAGAATCAAGAAGCTGCACTACATTCCCTAAGCATTTTAAATAGTAAGTATGTAGCTCATTTTCTTCTGGCTCTGGAGTAGCTAAAATGAAGAAAAAACAAGATGTGAACTTTAGGTTAACTATGAATCCAAAACAATCTTTCAAAGATCACAATAGTGCCTTGCTAGAATTCATACAATTTCATGAACTTAACATTGGCATTTCAGGTAGTAAATCAGGTACTAATAATTAATGTTGCAAAGTTGCTAAATGTGTATTAATTTTTTTATTTTTTTATGCTTTTTTATTTTTTTAATAACTAGGATTTTTTACAGCTTTCCAAGCTTCCAATTAGATGTAACACATAAAGTGAAAAGTGCCTTTTGCTTATGCTGTTACAATGAGGTCAGTTCTTCTTCCTGCCAAAACTTAAAGAGGGATCAAAGCTACAAGGTGCAGGTCTGTAAAAGATGCATATTTCTGCCTTCTTGATTCAACATAATATTTTGAAAAGTCTCTTATCAGTAGCAATTATGCTATAAAGAACAATACAGACTATTAATATACTGCCAGTAAATGAAATGTTCTGTTATTTTTAATGGTTATCAGTAAAAAGCAGTAACAGTATGTAGATAAACTCAATGGACTTGGGTGACAGTACAGGAAGAATAATGATGAGCTGCTCCAGCAAAAACAGAACATCTTCCTTAGTAGCATAATGAAAAACAATGTCCAATGTAGGCAGAAGTTTTGTTTAAATTCTGTTGTGCAAAATACTTTTGTAACTCAGTATTATAAGCCCCTCAACTGCTAAAACTATTTGAGTATATGTATTACAGCAATGAAAATTATGAGGAAAACTCATTAGCTTAAAATGAAACATTTGCATGTTTTTACAGGATGTGACTAACAACCAATAAAACCATCATTAGCTACAGAAATTCCAGCTACAGGTGAGTGCTTAAACATTTTTCAGAATTAATTTTATTGAGCTGAATATAGCAACCTAAGCATAAAAGCTACCCAAATGATAGTTAGGATCACATACTTAAGCAACAAAGCTCAAACTCTCAGAAAGCCAGACGATTCATGGTACAGTATTTCAAGACTGGCACAATCATCTGTTCTTATCCCTTGTCTGTGTGTATGAACACAGTGAGGATGAACACTGTTAAGCAAAGTCAGTGCTAAATGAACAACTATTCTTATCATTAAATAAAAGAATTAACACAGAAGTGTGCTGTGCAAAGAAAGCATTTTGCTCCAGGCACCATCAGACCTATTCTTACAAACTCACCTTAGCAATTACCTGAGGTCTTATTTATAATTTTTTTAACCAAGATGCATTTTTCTATATCTTTATTTATAAGATGCCTTCACTTAAAACTTATTGCTACTCACAAGTTTAGAGAGAAAAATATCCTTACAAAAATATGACACATAACAAAAACTTACTGTGATGGTATGAATTTAAATGTATTAATGATTTAGATGATGGAAAAATACAGAATTAGCATTAGCTGGAGTGAAGACTTACTTTTCTTTACTAAAGAATAAGCATCATCTATTCTTCTCCTTATTGATGGATTCTTCAAAGTCACTTTCGCCTGTAGCACGCACAAACATACAAAGACTTGACTTTCTCCCCTGAACATTAACACTTTAACAGCAAAGTTTAGATAATGACAAAAATTCAGCAGGAATTTTAGAAAACATGACTATATCATCATATAGACTGTATTTATATAAGCAAGTCACAAATCACAGAGGGCAATCTGCTTCCTTACCTGTTTTTTCACCTCCTAGCCTGAGCAGCTATGTGATTAAAATAATAAAATGGAACTACAGCTGTAAACTATATTTTTATTTATTTAAAGGTTACCTGATTGTTCACAGCACAATAAAATTAACATTAGCATTTTTTTCAAGTATGTCTCAAATACGAACCTTCTGACAGTTGTACAGCAAAGCCCAAAGTGCAGATGCTCCTGTTCTCTGAATAGCACAACTTTCACTTTCCAAACAGCCAGACAGTACTGCAATTGCTTTATCTGATGAAGAGAAATGAAAAAAAAAAATCTAAAAAACAACATTAAAAGCACACAAATATATTCACAGATGTCAATATTTTAATCCTTGGGGTATACTTATTCCTATGAAAAGCACTGTCACAGCAGAGGGCAGAAACTTTACTACCAGATTAATTACATTTAAGTATGATCATGAAATTGGCAGGTTACCTAGGAGGAAGTATAAAAAAGAACACAGCAAAACAAAACCAACCAGTGCTAAAAAATTAAGCCATCAATATAAAACATGCACATTATGTGCAGCCATCAGCTATGCACAGGGACTGAGTAAGCCATGAAACTGTTTGATAACTCCCAAAAGCCACAATTAGAACCACATCAGGGTGGAAATTAAGATGTTTCTGTTTTCCTCAGTACCTATTATGTATATGATTTGTAACCAATGAGAAATATTTGACACCCCACTGTAGATGTGTATTTTCCTAGCACTTCTCTGAAATGAGACACTCCAAGTTTGCTTGTTTACTTCATAATAAAAATTCACAGATTATGTAACTGAATAATGTATGCTTAATTAAGGCAGAAAATGGGCATCTTGGAGAGAAAAATGAGAGCATGAACACTATAAAAAACCTGCTGAGAACTTATAACACAGACAGAAGTATCCTCTGTGCAATTAAATAGGGGAAAGAAAAATGCCTTCTACAAACCAACAAAAAAAAAAAGCTTCATGCATGTTGTTACATTATATATATATGCCATGATCATGAGTTCAGCATTAACACATTTTTTTCTGCACATGACAAAACACAAAACTGTTTGTCTCAACAGCCATAACCTGCAGGAGCTAACAAGGCTTTCTCCATCTGAAAGACAGAAATTTCAATGATAGAAATATTTTCCACAAAAATGGCTAAAGTATATTTCAAACTGACACAAGGAATCTTTCAACTCCCTCTCTGAAAAGCCAACTGCTTAAGAAAATTAACAAATCCTTTCATTCATGGGCTAGAATATTCAAATCATCAGTCTCACAATAAACCTTGATTTTCTTAAAATACCTATTTATTTGCTTTTCCTTTTGCTTTATATTTTTATTTTAAATGCTTTTCTGCCAAAATATATGTTCTCCGATTACTTCTGTGAAAACAATGATTTTGCAAATGCTTTTCTGAATAACAAAACAGTAATGAGTGCTTGGTCAGTAACCTAAATTGCAATGAAAATATGGTATTCTGGAAGACAACAGGTACAATAGCTTGTATAACCTTAGATACTTACCGTTAGCTAATATCTTTGGTTTATTAGTTGTACTAAAACATATGTTATGTAGAATGAGAAGTGCTAGATGTTGGCTGTTCTTGTGTTTGCTATTACACATTTCCACAATCTGGTCTAAAAACCCATTTATCTTCATGATCATCTGCTGTCCATCTTCTCCAAAAGATATGTTCAGTAGCAGCTTTAGCCAAAGAGTAGACATGTTACCAGGATTTTTATGACATCCTTTTGGTAATGAAAGAGACAAAAAGTTCTGCAAGAAGTTACTCTGTCAGAAGGAAGAAAAAGGATGTTAGAATTCACAGTATTCCATGGTTTTCACCATACACTTGACAAAAAACTAAAACTAATATTTCATTTACATATTTCAGGGAATCCATTATTAATCAAGGATTTTAAAAAGGATTATATAAAAAAGGATCCACATCTTGGTTAAAAGTTAACATGGTAATACATTTTCTTCTGAAATAATTTTTGCAATGCACAAAAATAAAAGTTGACCAAACACAATGTATTTCTTTAAAGGCTAATTCAAATCACAACAGAAAGTTTTTGCTTTGCACTTAGTATTTCTGCCCACAAATAAGCCAGAAGCAAATGAACCAAAACAATGCACTACTTGCATAATGTATACTTGATTCACTATTTACTATTGTTTGTGTTATTAGCAAATCTTAAAGGTATCATAGAATATCACCAGATGGAACAGACCCATAAGAATCTAGAGAATTCTCCCTTCACTGGCAGCCATAATAATATCCTCTATTTTTATATGCTTTGAAAAATAAGATCTATATGTTCACATGGCTTATGCTACCACTTCCTAGTCTTGGGGTTTGCCTCTGCTTTAAGCTGATTCTGAGCAGGTAAAAATCTGTTCCCCTGTTGCAAGAGGGAGATGCCCCTCTACTCAGCACTGGTGAGATCCCACCTCTGTCCAGTACTGTGTCCAGTTCTGAAGCCCTCAACACAGGAAGGACATTGAGATATTGGAGAGGGTCCAGAGGAGGGCCACAAAGATGGTCAAAGGGCTGGAGCAACTGCCCTACAAAGACAGGCTGAAGGAGTTGGGGTTGCTCAGCCTGGAGAAGAGAAGGCTCAGGGGGGACCTAACAGTAACTTACCAGTATCTGAGGGGGTCCTACAGAAAGGCAGGGGAAGGACTTTTTAATATGATATCGGATGGGAGGACTAGAAACAATGGATGTAAATTAGAAGGGGNAACTCGATGATCTTGAAGGTCCCGAACTATTCTAAGATTCTAAGATTCTATGTTCACACATAAGATTCTTATAAGAAGTCCTTGACCAAATATTCCCAATTGCACTGAACCTTGACAACACATAAAGGCATCTGTTCAAAACCAAACTATCCAGCATATAAACTCATTAGGTTTGTTTTTTGGGTTTTTTTAATGTGAATAAAATACTGGGAATTTAATTTTAACGGATTAAGTTAGTAATTCAGCATTGCAGACGTCAGCAAATTGAATGAAGACTAAGTACCACCACACTAAAGTGAAACAATCACAGAAAGAAGCGCTACCTTAGAAAAGAAATCAAACTCTTCTCTCCATCAAAAAGTTTGATCATTAGCACTTTTGTAACTATATATTTTATATAATTAACATCACAAAAACATTGTATTTCCCAATGCCTTTTCTAACAGATAATTAGATTTGAGCAAAGAAAACTGTTGATGTTAATTGAAATAAACTGTTGTTGCTATTAAACTACTGTAAAAGATGCTAAAAACAAACACTTTTTTATAATTTCTGTTGTGTTAGCTGATTTTCTGCATGGTTTGATTTTTCTCTAATTTGTGAATTTATTTAAATTATCAAAGTTAAATTTGAAATAAACAGATTTTTTCAAAGAAGATTTGATGAAACAGAGAAAGAATATTCAATATATCAATTAAAAAAGGAAAAGACAGTACCCATACTTATATAGTAAGAATAGGTTTCTACCTAACAGCCAATTTCTTGCTTTTTGGGCACTTCCTCTAAAACTATGATTTTTATATGGATTATGTTTTATGCAGTATATTTAATAATTTATACAATGTTAAATTTCTTGTTTACTCATATAAAGGCTTTTTTCTATTGTATGCTAACATTCATGATTCACCAGTGATTTCTTTAAATATAAATGGGCAATAAAATATCTACACCCCAATGAAACTGAAAGGCTGTAAAAAACTCTAGCGAAAACTGTATAGCTACAAATCCTGTTTCTTTCCAGACTATGAATGTGACAAAATCACACACTGCATAGGAACAGTAATGCAACTAATATATCCACCGCTTTCCTAAAAACAAGGATGTCATTTACTCACCTTCTGAATAATGCCTCTACAGTCATGAGACAGAGCAAGGTTTGAAAGAAGACAAAAGACCTCCTGCTGAATTGGGCTGTTATCATTTGACACTTGGAAAGCCAGTTTCAAGATGTTATTCATTAATGAATTGCCAGTTGCACTTCGTGCAGATGGAAGGGAGGAGTGTCCACCACTGGCCCAACAGAGTGAAGAACAACCTCAAAAGAATAAGAATTTTATTACTTGAGAAATCCACATGTAAAAAAAAAAAAGTCTATAGAAAGAGCAGTCTGACAGTGAGACGGGACTTTTGCAAGGATTGTTTATATTTTTTCTTTGAAGCACAGCAAAGTCAATGGGACATACTTTGAATACAAACACACTGAATGCGACAGTTTACTGGAATAAGTGTCTGCTGTTCTATTGTTCTAGAATCTCTGAGGTGATTCTGCTGTTAAAGAGAAGCCATTGCTCTGTCTCAGAATGTCTCCTTAGAAAAACAGACGTTCCACGCAACACACTATACAATTATATGGCATCAGAATCTGAAACTGGTTCAGGAAAAGAGGTCTCTACGCACCTGCAAGGTTTAATGTCTTTCTAAAAATATTTTTCTGAGAAAAAAAAGCTGTCTGTATCTGTCACTACCTCATATCACAGTCACTCGCAAAATCCCTGCTACAGACCTAGAAGATCAAATTAACACAGTGGCAGGGAATAACAAAGTTACCAATAATATGAAGTCTGTACACCAATATGCACATATACTTTCTTGTTTAGTGGCATTTGCTATCTGCAGTGATGGCTCTTACATGGCAAAATTACATAAAAAGAGACAGTTTTTAACTTTCAAACACCTATATGCATTTCTTTGTGTGACCACACTAAGGGGAAAAGGTTAATCAGTTTGGAGTAATTAAGTTAGGGCCCAGAGGAAAAGCAAGAGGACAATGGATATAAACTAGAGGGGGATAGATTTAGACTAGACATAAGAAAGAAATTCTTTACAGTGAGGGTGGTGAAATACTGGACCAGGTTGCCCAGGGAGGTTGTGGATGCCCCATGTCTGAAGGTGTTCAAGACTAGGCTGGACAGGGCACTGGGCAGCCTAGTCTAGTGGGAGGTGTCCCTGCCTATGGCAGGGGGGTTGGAACTCGATCTTTAAGGTCCCTTCCAACCCAAACTATTCTATGATTCTATGATAATGCTAGGGCTGGAGCACCTCCCCTATGAGGATGGGCTGAGAGTTGGGACTGTTCAGCCTGGAGAAGAGAAGACTCCGGGGAGACCTCACAGTGGCCTCCCAGTACCTGAAGGAGCTACAGGAAAGCTGGGGAAGGACTGTTTGCCGGGGCATGAAGCAATAGGACAGGGGCAATGGTTTTAAACTGGGGCAGGCAAGGTTTAGATTGGACATTAGGAAAAAAGTTCTTCACCATGAGTGGTGAGGCACTGGAACAGATTGTCAAGAGAGGTGCTGGAGCCTCTATCCCTGGAGACATTCAAGGTCAGGCTTGATGAGGCTCTGACCAACCTGACCTAGTGCAGGATGTCCCTGCAGGGGAATTGGACTGGATGGTCTTTGAAGGTCTCTCTGCAATTCTAAGTTTGGATCACCACATAAAACCAGATAAAGGAACAAGATTTTTTAGTACTGGGCATAATTACTTATCAATGGTAATAAAGTGTTTCCTCAAATGGAAAATACATAAAAATACATATGAGTCAAATATAAGCTACTGAGACTAATGCATAAGTAGCTGAAAGTAATATATTAGATTATTGAATACTTCAAAATCAGAACATACCCGATAATTGCCAAAACACGAGCTGTACAAAGTACTGATACAGTAAAACTTCTACAGTATAGTATTTGGTTTTGGCAGGACTTTCAGAGTAACCTTCAAACACAAAGGTTTCAATTAAATGCTATTTAATCCCTTTCACACAATTGCACTCTTTCTAAATCCAACAGAGCAAAACAGGATCTGAATAAAAGCCTAGCATTTATTAAAATCTAAACTCTTGATTGACTTTGTTGCACCAGTGCTTTTATACTTTCCTCTAATAGTAGTAATAAACATTCTTTTCCATTTATTATACTTTTCTGTATCAATTATTCTGGTTAAATATTTTGATGAAATACATCACAGAACAATTCTCATACCTGTGGGATATTCTGCAGTGTAGACACAAAGCAAATGCAGAGCTATTTGCATTGAAGCGTTGTCTAATAAAAACCAAGGCCATAGTGAATGCAGAACAGGAACGAGATGAGCTTTGAGTGCTACCATCTACAAGAAGAAGAGGAAGAATTAAAATTATTACAATATTAATTTATCTTAAAATATAGAATAAATAGAGTGAGAAAAGCATACTTTTTCTTCTAGTAGCCCATTAGTTTGTTTTAAAAGATTATATAGAAATGACTGTCACCCTAATTTCTACATTAAAGAGATAAAGTCTTATCCCATTGAAAACCAATACATGTTATAATTCCTGAGACACATGCAAACAGAAGTAAAGATTTCTTCATTTCAACAGTATTTGTTCAAGAACCCGCTATTCTGAAGTTTTATGCTACTCCAACTAAACTGATTCTTGTTTAGCATGGAAGCATGGAAATAATAGAGCACAGTTCTACAGAGCAAATGATAGAAAACTTAAGTTATCAACAGCAGCCCCCTCCTCTCTCCTCCAAGGACTTTCTCTGCCAACGTCTGATCTAAATAAGAAAAATGTTTCACAAAAATCTTATCAGAAATTTTAACACAATGAAGTTGCAGAGATCTTAGGGATAACCAGATGGCTTGTTCAGGTCCATAATCTACATGGTTTTCTACATACAAAAAGAATGCTAACACACCCTCAATAGGAAAGTGATTTCACCAATGCATTTACTATAAGTAGCAAAAGCTATATTACACTGTCAAGAGAAATTAAACCATGACATAGAAAATGGATATAAATGTGAAAGAGGAAGAGCAATAACCAGAAAGAATACAGGAAAGAATGGAAAGTAATGTAGTATTTTCATGGAAATAAACAGGTAGGCAAAAGAACTGAAGGAGACAAGAAATGAAAGATTACAGAGAAAAAGACAAAGAACGTGAAATGAAAAGAAAGAAGAAAAGGACAAAAAAAAAAAATCAAGATGGGAAGAAAATTGTGCCTTCTAAGATAGGTGTAATTTAACTCAGACTAAGAAAAGTAAATGGCAAATAATTTTTTAAGATTTGGGATTTGACTTGGTATTTTTTCTTTCAGAAAGGGACCAGGAAAAAAGGAGAGAGGAATAAGGAAAGGAAGCTATTTTCCAAGATGCAAAGTATATCTCTAATGTCCTTAATGTCCTTATATGCTTTGAAAATTGGAATTGTTGATATAAGCAAAGCAGAAGTGAGTATAAAGAGTGACAGCCATCTAAAAACATTAGGTGATGATGTTTCAGTATTAACATTGAATTCCTAAAGCATAGAATCATAGAATGGTTTGGAGCACCTTAAAGACCATCTACTTCCAACCCCCCTGCCATGGGCAGGGACATCCTGCACTAGATTGGGTTGCTCGATGCCTCAGCAAGCCTGGCCACGAATGTCTCCAGAGATGGGGCCTCCACCACCTATTTGGTCAACCTGTTCCAGTGTCTCACCACCCTTATGGTGAACACTCAAGTNCAGCTGTTCCCAGTCAGCTCCCTCTGGCCCCCTCTCCTATTTAACATCAGTGGGGAAAGGCAGCAGCCACCATTTGCTCCCCTGTGGGATGCTTCTCTTGGTGTCTCTGCTGCAGGACAGGCCACTGGTGAGTTGCATTTTCCAAGTGGTCAAGGTGGGAGGAGAAAGGCTGGGGGGCCGGCCTACTGGCCCCCCGCCTGGTTGGGCAGGGGAAGGAATGGGTGGAGGGGAGGGGGATGGCTTTGTGTTTCCATTTCTTGCCTTAATGCTCTGTAGGGTTTGCCTGAGGTCAGACAAATGTTTAGCAGGAAAGCAGGAGCATTGTGTTTTAGCTTTGTGTTTCAGCTCAAGGTGCATGTATAAAATATTTCTAGGAGGTGAGAATAATAATAAAATTTTATCTTTATCTTGCCATTAATGCTAAGCTTCAATTTAGTCAGCTTGAAAATAATTTCAAAGTAGAAAAAAAAGTAAATTTTCATTCACTAATTGAAGAAGCTCACGTTATTTCAGTATACTTACTTTGCATTCTTCATTTTGAAAGAGGCAGTTCCTGAGGAGCTGCATAGAACACTTTAACTCCTTGATAAGGTTATCCTCCTATCCAGAGAAAAATATTTAATGAACAACAACATAATCTTATGCAAAGAGGCAAGAACTTTCAAAGGAAAGGTGCAAATCTTACATCTCATGGTTTGGGTCATATCTCTTCAATGGAGTTTCTGATCTTAGATAGAATTAATCTCTGGTATACTAAAGACACTTATAACAAGTTACCTGGAGTCACCCTAATCTCTCTTTATAACCTATGGATACTATTTCTAGGGACACGGATCTGGCCAAATGCAGATCTCCATTTCTGTTGAACTAATGAAGAATTGGTGGGAACATTTTATGGGTATTATTTCTGTCCAAAAGCACACACCTATAAAAAGTCAAATGAATCACTCCATAGAAGTACCTATTTTTCTTCCTTGGATAACAACAAGGATGAACTACCTCTTTCTTGTAGATCTCTATGTTGGGTGAGACCATTGCATCCTTATATTCCCAGTGTCTTATCTTCCTATCCTTAATAAAGGAAATGGTTTCTGACCTGATAAGTGTATTATAAAAGATAAATATGGACCTTTGGACAGTAAAGTACAATACTGAAATTCATGTATACAAGTAAGCAAACAAACAAATCTGTCTTTGTCATAGTGCTGTGACACTAAAAGGCCAATGATAGTTGACCTAACTTCTATAAGGTTGACATACTAAACCAGTTCTGAAAGATGATCGAATTCCAATAAACTTGTTTGCCACAGGAGACTACTTGTGTTTAATCAGGCATAAAGGAATGAAAATGCAAAATAGGACTCATGCCTAATCTCAGAGAAGGTGAAGCAACAATGCTTCCTTATAAATCATATCATGTGCAGATGATGACGTGTAGATGAAGTAAGTCTCTCTCAAAAATTATAATGAATGTGAGGGGTAGTAGACGAAAAAGTCATCATTATGAATGCATTTTTTGACTGGCTTATCTCATTTTAGCTAAATAAAATGCTTACCAGCTATATAAGAAAATCCTATAAAATGTCACAAGGTCCAAATTATACTTTTAAAAATTTAGACGTTGGGTTGTGGCACTATATTTATTTCATTTAGTATATATTAATTTTTACACAGACCATATTTTGAGGGTATTTTTTTGAAAGTCTGGATAATTGTAAATACTTTTCATGCCCTTGGTTAGCATCACAGTAATTTTTGTAAAATAACAAGAATATCAGATAAAATAGTTTAGTTGACCTGAGAATTAAGCTAGGCAGTTAAAAGTGAAGCAAAAGAAGAGAAACTCTATTAGTTTTACTTTGACAGCATTAAAGTAGGGTGAGGGGCAGTATTAGCAAATGACAGGTAAATCTGATTATGAAAACAATGTCTCAGCCTTACTTGCCTGAAAATAGATTGCTTGTTATAAAGCACCGACGATGAACTTGCATTCAACATAGCAACCTACAGTCCCTGCTTCTGCAAATCTCTTTTGAAGAATTTTTTAACAAACAAAAACAGTCTTTCTGACTTACCTCAGAGACTCCTTTCCTCCAATTCTTTTCAAGTTTTAAATTCCTTCTATATTTAGTAAAGGGGCAAATGTCCCCAGCTTCCCCTGTCTTGACCCAAGAAAGATTAAGAACCAGGTGGCTTCAACCTTACTGGACATACCCAGAGCAGGACATCTTTCAGCTTCCTCCACCCAGAGAAGAACAGATCATGAGTGTGTTTAGGGCATTTCAAGAAAAAAAAATTAGTAGACTTCTACTGTTAGGGTCAAACTCAAATTCGTTTAAGTGCTCAGTGTTATAAAAAACAGTTCCATACTCTCATAAATCAAATTTAATGTTTGTTTGTGCCAATGCCTCAGAGGAAAATGCTACTGAATCCAAACAATGCAGAAATATCCTACAGGAAGATGTTTCTTTAATCTCTGCTCTATGTGGAAGTGGACAAAATATCAAACTTGACAGCAAAGGCTATTGCCTGTATTTTAATAATTCTCTTAGATTAAATTGGAAGAAAACAAGTAGATTGCAACAAAAAATTTATGGAACTGCTGTATGATGGTAAAAATCTGTGGCTAGATGTTACAAGGAAGAGGTGGGAGATGTGCAAGTCTGGAACAAGTGGAAGATGGGTTAAAAATAAAAAGGCTAAATAAAAAAATCTGATAATTGACAGAAGAAACTGGGATTACAGGCAGTGGAAGAAGTGCTAATATGAGGTAAAAAAAAAAAAAAGTTTAGACAGGAAGTTAAAGCTAGAGATAATACAGTCTGGTAACAAGAGAAAGAGGAGAGTAGAAAAAGAATTAGAAGCTGATTAATATGAAAAGGTAGGAAATACAAAACTATGACTAATGTGAGACCAAAATTTGTTTTTGCACGAGAGGGAGACTGTCTTGTAAAAGAAGATAATATGAGGTAATGACTAGCACTGGTTGAAAGACACCAAGAAAGATAACTTGAGAAACATAAAAAAAATATTATTTTGGAAATCAAATGAGAAAAGTTAGCTGGGTTGGATAGGACTGAAGTCAAGGCTGAAAGTCCAATTCCTGAAAAGAAATTGTCTCTGGAAGAAAGAAATGGGCCCAAAAAGAAGGATGTGAAGATTGTCTGAAGGAATCATCCTGCAAGTGGGAGAAAAACCTGGAGACCAGAGAGATACATGGAGATAAACATCAGTGAATACTCAGGGACTTTGGACAGTAACACCCAAGACTGGTAACCAAGTGACTGCAAGTGTAAATTAATGCCTTACGTCCCTGAACTAGTCAGCATTTCCATCCTGGAAAAGGTAGTTAAGACTTGGTGACCGAAATTTTAGATGGAAGAATGTGTGTGAGATAACGAAGTTGGCAAATGCTCTCAAATCAACAAAACTCAAAGTAACTCCAGTATTCAGATCCACTAACAGTTGTCCATTACTCTGTCTCATCTGTGACAGACACCAACAGTCTCAACCTCCAGGAAAAAACCAAGAATCAAAATCTAAGAAGTGCCTTATCGTATCAGTCTTTTGCTTTCTATATTTACCTTTTTCTTCTGTGCTTTCCCAGGCTTTAAGGCATCCAAATTCAGTTGTGCGTGAGTATGTTTCATGTTTTCTATACAGCTGTGTAGCAGACCAGCTGAAAGACAAAAAAATTATCATCTTGAAGTTCATTTGCAATCAGAAATATTTTATGAAATGGAGAATATCTATCTTGCAATTATTTTGATTGACGTTACCCTCCCAAACAGACTTTAAAGATTCAGGTTTCCAAATTCCACAAGACCATCATATATTGCCATCATCTTGGTATCAGGAAGTAGCTAACAGCCTCCAAGATAGAGCATGTCTAGTTGAATGATCTTGAGAAGCAAGAATATAATTCAGTCATCTTGGAACAGATGATAAGATGAAGAGGGGAGTATGATTTGGAAGGAAGAGGACAGACTCATAACTCTATAGCATTCAATGATGCTGCTTAGAGGACTGAAGTTTTAAGAGCACAGGCATGCATTTATGCTATCCAGCTCTTCCCTAACAACAAATCTGTATCTGAGGTAAGACAAAGGAAAGCACATGTTTATGTGACTCAAAGTGCAAAGTGTTGAATTGGGCTCTTTTTTTTTGATCTAGAGTCTTCAATTTATTAGAAGATCATGACACAGTCCCGTCCTTTTCTCTAAATTGGAGTGGCAGATTTGATGTGTAGGCTGTTCAGAGCATGAGCAATCGATTGCATCATTGCATCCAGAAGGTAATGATCAAATGCTCAATGTCCAGACCAAGATCAAGTGATAGGTTCTGTTGTGGGACAAGTGCTGTTTAGTATTTTCATCAATAACAGATATAGACACTGGGATCACATACACCCATAGCAAGTTTGTATGTGACACCAAGCTGAAAGGTGTGGTTGACATGCCTGAGATGGGACACCATACAGGGGGACACAGACAATCTTGAGAAATGGGCCTGCGTGAACCTTGTGAGGCTCAATGAGGCCAAGTGCAAGGTCCTACACCAGACTGAGGCAGTCTCCAGTATGAATATGGGGAAGGGGATCAAGGGATTGAGAGCAGTCCTGCCAAGAAGGACTTGCGGGTACTGGTGGATGAGAAATTTGTAAGAAGGAGACAAAAGTTTTAGTAGGGCCTGTTGTGAAATGCAAATTAAAGTGTCCTGTGTGTTCTAGTGGACACAAAGTGTTTGTTAGAGTTTTCTTTAATTTTACTATTGTAAAGTAAAAACCTTAGGCAAGAAAGATGTTGCATTGCACGGGGAGAAGGTCCTACTTAAACTGTAAAATTCAAAGAAAGAAACAAAAGGACAGGGAAGAACAAAGATGAGAAAAAAGCCTCTTCCTGCCCAGAACTGAGAATACAGAGCACATTTTCACCTACAGACCTGAAAGAGTAAAACAAGAAATGGAAGATACTGCCAGTGCAAAATCCCCAGTTCTGAATGGATGAATGTCATTAGCAATAAAAGCTCATGTATGTCTTCTCACTTTAACACAGGCCTGTGATTTCATCAGAAATTTTTAGACTGGCTACAAGATGATCCATCAAAATCTGCAAAAAAGCCACTAATAAGTAGGTTATCTGTTCTGACAAAAAAACATTATGATATGCAACACCTGAAAGGATTCAATTCATAAATCATTTAACATATATTTTCAAATGCTCACCTTCCAAAGCGCATTTCTTAGCATTTCTACTGACAGCTAACAGAGACAGCAATGCATTTATAGCAACTTCTTTCAGCATATCCTTTGAAGATTTTCTTTCACAGACCTACAAGTAATGCAATTTCATTACTGAAATGAAAAAATAGTAATATAAAAAATAGTACTCGTATCTATAAACATGTTGTTATATCCTATATTTTTCATTTGGATGATTCATCATTATATTCCTTTCCGGAGTTCTCTATCTCTACAATGCTGTTTATAGTCTGTCTGCATTGAAATGGTTCATTATTTCTTTCTAATTAAGGTTTTTAAAGTTCCTATGAAGTTTCCTCTTTTCTTAACATTCTACCTTCCTAAACCCTAGCATTGCAGGCCTTTCAAAATGTTCACAGTTGCTACTGCAGACAATTCATTGACACGCCCTTAACCCAATCTCACTTTCCTTCAACACAGTGATGAAGAGATATTAAGTATCAGTGAAATTCTTAAGAATAAAAATATAATAGACACATGGATAGGTTTTTATCGAAATTCTTCAAGCTAGAGGAACAATGTCATTTTATCTTATTTTTGTGAGGCCTTTGTGAGCATCATCATATTTCTAATAACAAATACAGCTGTGCTTTCAAAGGAATATTTTTTGAAGTCACATAACAAGATAGTTGAAAGATGAGGAGTTGTCTGTGCTTTATATATTATCCATTAGAGAATTTTGTCTATCTAGCAACTTTTCCTAAAATATTACTCCAATACTGAAATCTTAATATAACAGAAAAGGGCATGTACTATAAGGAGAAGAATATAGTAGAACTGCTGCTGAACCACAGTAGAAAGAAAAACGTATTTTAAGGTTAGACAAGAACTACAGAAAAATAATGTACCTTTATAATGCATTCTGCCAGCAGTTTCCATAGCTTATAATTTTTTTATAACTAGTATTAAAGCATTAAAATGAGACTGAACACTTTTAATTCTTTTTGAAATGATGATGTATAATAAATTTAAGATGCTCCATAAATCTAGAGCAGATCTAGGTATGTTAGGCTGCACTTACTGTAACTGAATTAAAGGTAAGATAACAGTCTCTTTAAAATGCTGTAAATTTTTTTTCTAGATATAAAACTGCCTAAATTTGAGATTTAAGTATGGATTATGGTTGCCTTATTACTTTCATTTCTAATCTTGAAAACATACCTACATGAATTACAGTTTCCAAACAAAAATGCACCAAAAATCAGCATGTGTGTTTAACAGATTAGTAGTTCTGAATTATTGCATCCAATCAATTTAGAACCTGATCTGCTAATATTCACATCTGCAAACTAGGTCCCAGGTTAGCTTTTGCCATTTTATGTTGTCCTTTCCATAGATTTTGTAATTGGGATGATTAATAGAGAGGATTTGTTCATAAAAGAATTGTCAAACTGATGTCCACAGCTCCGAATGGTTAAAGACCAACTAGAAAGCTGGTATCTCTTATGGTATTCAAATGATATCCTAGTGTGTGATACAATTCCACTGTTCTGGCTACAGTAAATTCTTCTTCACTGTACAGACTATTTCCACTATTACTTTAAGAATCATCACCTTTTGCTGGTAAAGACTGGTAATCAGCTACGCATATTTGTATGAAAATCATGGGATGTGACTCAGAAAACAACACATCTTTGCCTGTCAGACTTTCAGGCAATTGCATTTTTTGTGTGAAAGCCAAAGAGTTTTTTGGGCATATACATAAGCATTAAATACCAAAACCTAAAAGAATATGGAGCAAATTATGGTCTAACAATCGAGTGCCTTTTTTTGCTGTTATGGAAGTCTCTGTGAACTGAAATTATGTGGAATCAGTTGTCAGAGAGGTAACTCTAGTTACCTGAGAGGTTACTCTAGATACTGATGCCAAAAAAGATCATCTTGGGAAGTTTCTCTTCCATAAAAGACATCAAGACTTCGGGACAGGCAGCTGTGTCCCAGTGCTATAGAGCCACATCAGTGCAATTGAGAAGGAAAGGAAAACAGGTTATGCAACAGATGTTAGCTAGATACAGACAAGTCTTGGTAGGTGTGAGATTAATCTACAAGAATTTAGCAGCCATAGAAAGACAGGAGATGAAGTGATACTAAGTATTTTGTTACATCATCCACCAACATCTTGCCACCAACACATTTAATAATGGACAAAAAACTCCTAAAAGAATTAGCAAAAACATCCTAACCGGCCAATTTAAAACTAACATGGAGAATACATTAGCATATGCTCCTTATGTGCAACAACACTGATCTTAAACTATCAGGGCATGAACTAGAAGGTTCAATGATTCATACTTGTTCACATTTGTTAAAAAAGCAGCTGTTATTAAAAACAATGATGTCATTTACAACGGGAATAGCCATGTTTCATCCTTAAAAGTCTCAAGTGTATGGAAGAGCAGTGGAAAAAAACAGTGTATCAGTATACAGGCAAACACATTCTGACTATGCATCATCTTCTCTAACCAAGATTTCTTACCATGCTGTTGCACCATAATTGCCTTTCAACATTCTAGAATTTGCCTCTTTGCAATTGTTCCAGCTTATTACATTTATTTCAAAAATTAGTGTAATAAATGTCTTAAAGATGTCTTAGTTCAAAATTGGAAACAAATGATTTTTCATTGGGTAACCAAATGTCTTTCGAACAAAATACAAAAATGCAAAGATATATTCTGTAACCACATTGTCAGATTTTTAAATACCTGAATAATTAATGCAGTAAGTTGAGTTACTGACACTTGGCAGTCTTCAAAGCAATCCAGTAGAAAGCTAATGGTTGGATTCACACTCTGTTTATCTGAGAGCTGTCGTCTTCCTTCCTCATTCAAAAGGACAGAAAGGAACCGTAAAGTAGCAACGTATAAAGCAGGATATGTGTCTGACAGATGAATACAATCACAAATGGTATCTGAAATGGTAAACAGAAATTTTTTTTTTCATTCTGAATAAATCTTGAGTGCTTTGCAATTAAGAAAGACTTATAAAAAAAATGTGTAAGCCAAAAAGTAGTTATCCTTTTGCACAGCACAAATAGTTCCACAAATTATTAAAAAATCCAAGAAATAAAAATTGAGTTTTATAGGTTTGAATTAATTGCTCTTAATTTATTTGATGATAAAGCAAAAAAACTCTATTTCCATTTACAAAAATGCTCATTTTTTTCAACAATTTTCTGAACTATCCTCACTTGCTTGCATTATCCCAACAGTACCCATCAGCTTGTTTTGTGGTATCATATTTGGATTCACCAAATCACTTAACATGCACCTGGCTGAAATAACAAGCTTGAATGGACTGTGATCACACTTCAGCATCGAAACAGAATCTTAGTGACCTTGTGACCTGATTAGGCAAGTAAGGAAGGAAGGAATAATTACAAGAGCAATAAAACTCTGTATAATAATCTTGAATTCCTATAGCTCTTATCACACCTCAAAACTTCATTTTCTTTTATGTAAAACTTTTTTTAAAAAAGAGAATAAAGAAAAAAATACAGTGGTAATGGATCATTTCAGACTCTATTCAAAGCTGACAAAATTTGTTAAGATTTACAATTGGAAGAACTAATCCATTTAAGCAAACAAAACATGTGAAATTATCTGGCAGTTCAAAACTTAGTCTGAGGATACACGAAAGAGCTGTAAAAATCCAATTAAAGTAAGAAGTCAATCAAGCTCTGGATGCTTTTGATTTTCATTGCAAATATGCTAGCAATTACTTAATAGCATCTGCACAGGAATGCTCTAGTTTTGTATCTGTTTATTTATTTTACTAGTTACTAGGTTAAAATCCACTCGGTAATAGTTAGTACCAATGATTCCAGTACAATGGTTTGGAAGGGCTGCTGTAATGGCTGGAAAAGATATTTGGCCACTCTTCCATAATAATGTAGATAGAAGGTTGAAAAAGTCTACCCATGTTCCATGAAGTACAGATGTTAACTCAGTATCTGCAAAGATAATACAGAAATAAATCATTTACACGTGTGAAAAACCTGGGTAGCTAAGTCACATGATAACTATCAAATGAAACATAAGTGCTATGTAAATGGAGACCTGACACTGCCTGATTATACTCAAAATAAAGTACTTCATTACCTAACCCATTTTTGGTGCGAATGGTGAGCATCGAGAAGATATTTCTCAAGAGAGGTTTCAACAGTTTATCCTGGATTACAAGCTGAGAGTCCATCATTAAACATGATTTCAGAAGCTTGGACACAGATGCTAAGTATTGAAGTAGGAATAACACCTGTTAAATATTTTTTAAAAGATAAGAAATTAATTCACATATTTTCATCTTCCACATTTTTTAAAGTTTATTTTACATTATCTCATCTGATTCCTAACATTTTGAACAAACATACTCCACTTAAAAATTGTTCTCCTGATTTTTACAGTAGAAGATGAAACATAATTCCTAAACTGGAAACACATGTATGAAATCAATATTCTACTGAGAAAGAATGAAGTTTCTTTTCAGAAAGTCACAATTCTTATTCTATGCACATTATCATATTATCTAGAAAGTTGTAAACAAATAAAGGTCATTAATATTGAAAAATACATGCATTTCCTGAACAGAAGTTCAATTTGAATCTTGATGAAAAAGTTACTCCTGACATATTTATTCTTACAAGCTTTCTGAGAAATATTTTCTTAATAAGCTGGATAACTATCTTTGAAGAAAAATTAAATGCAGAGCAACAGAAGCTTTAAAATGGTGCTGTGCCATGACAATAGTATGTTCTAAATGTTATACATACAGAGTTAAATTTGATAACAAAAGTTTTCCCATCAAATGTAACTCTATACGGTTTGCATAAGATCAATTGGGAACTATGTAACTGTCCAAGGGACTGGAGTCAAATCAAAGCAGCCATGTTTGTGGTGGAAAATAGTATGAAATGGGCCAGTAATTTTATCTGGCTTCAATACCATACAAAGAAAATTTACAACATTATTTCTCTTACTGCTAAACTCAAAATGACTGTTCTTGGTTTCAGTCTGATGGTTTTAGTTGTAGCTCTAACATGGAAACTAATCTGTGTTGAATGTAACACATTTTATTCTCTCTTAAACCTTGTCAAAAACATGGAGATTCACTAGAGTGTGCCACTGGAGTGTCTGAAATATGTTAGTGAATGTAGATTATGCAAACATAATTAATTTCTAAATTAAAAATAAAAATTAGAAAATAACAAATGCTTCTCTAACCTGAACTTTTACATTTTCTATATGATGTGGATGACCCAATGGAGCTTTCAGTTCCAAGATGCATCTCTCAACCAGATTAGCAGTGACAAGACTAAAATAAAGTTGGTTAGAAATACACTTAAGCAATTAAACATTCTATTAATTTAACATTGGAAGAGAACATTTTTAAATAGAGTAAAAACAAATTATGAAGCACTTTTAACAAAATAGTGGGGCTTAGCAGTTTGTTGCAATGTACATTGCAATGGCAACCATGGTAGCAATAAGCTGCTGTAAAACAGACTAACAAAAATTCCAGTGGTTGCTACTGCACTGGTTAAAGTTGTTCATTTTTATTTGATTGCTTATTTTCTTTCCCGTAGAAGAATAAACAGATCTGTAATAGTGTAAATTGGAGTCAAACAAGATGCAGTGTTTTCTTCATTAATTGCAGTATGAAGAGCAACTGCAAAAGCTCTCGAAAATCTTAAAAAAGAGATGAAGTAATTTTCACGCCTCACTTCAGGACTTCCAAACACCTTTTATAGATGAAAGAATTTGTTATGATGCCAAGTGGAAACATGAAATACAATCTGAAGACCATTTTGAAGAGGTTCCCTCTTTAAGAAAGAAACAAAACACAAGGGTCTACGATGCAACACTTTTCCAAATCTCACAAGCCTTATTTACATTCTTCTAGTGTGACAGCCCTTGGCTCATCCTCAAAATATGGCATACAATTCAAATAAGAAAGCCATAAAATGAACTGAAATGAACTGCAACTTTAAATACTTGACTATCTCAAGTACTGTTTCTACTCAAGGACAAAAAGTTACCCCTCCAAGACGGATGCCTAAATTTTCACCTAGACAAAACTCTAAAACTTTACCTCACGAACACAGTAATTCTGTAGAAGAGAGACACCACAAATGTAATCACCAATGTGACTACCTTTCTATGAAGAAGAAGAAATAACCCAAAATCTTTTCCTTATGTTGATTGTATTATTTAACAAAGGCATTTTTGGTCACTTCAGAAGCAAGAAGCAATCCATGTATTTAGCAGTTTCACTTTGAAACAGTGGTAGATCTGCTTTCAAACTTTTCACCTCTATTGCTAAATAGAGGTTCAGCAGTCATTGATCTCATACCTGCTCAGAGCCGTCAGCAAATGTGATTGCTGCAGAGCAATTCCAGTATCTTCTGGTGTGACAACCAGCAGATTGTGCAGAAGGCTACAAACAGCTGACAAAAGAACAGGTGTGACTACAGCACACTGTTTAGACTGAGTAGCAGACATGGGAGAATCATGATGACTTGGATACTCTGTTGAGGTTGTATCACTTTGACCTAGAACATTTTTAATAAAAGAAAGGGATAAAAAAAAATCCACAAAATATTGATTAGAGCAGTTCATAAAACAAATTGGTTTCCCTATCCAAGTTGTCTCTATACTTAGAACAGTATCTTCTAGAGATAAATGAGAAAAATAACAAATCAGCTACAAAGAGACTGTTATGTCAACTAGTTCTGAAAAAATTAGCTGTAGATTTGGATGGATATAAATCTTCTCTTCTGAACAGAAAAATTCATTTATAGATACCTCTCTACATACATGAATTTTTTTTTTTTGCATTCTATGTATTTTTAGCCTTCTACTGATAGACAACTAAATATATATCTATATGTGTATGAGTGCATGTATGTCAGCTTTACCAAAAGTGAATGTTTTGAAAGAATGACTGGATGACAGGAACAGAACCTTAGTTTCAAACCATATCAATGATTTTCACATATTTCTGTCAACAAGTCAGTGTTTCATGTTTGTCTTTTCAAAACAACCACTAGAAGTATCAACGGTGAATGGTCCAGCTTAGTATATATGTATAAATACTGGAATATGGGCAGGCTAACACATTATATTCATCATTATGCACACAGACTCAAAGTTTGACTTACCTTGTGCAATTAGCCGATCAATTACTGTTTCAGGTATAAAACTGATTGAATTTGTTGGGACTGTTGCCTGAAGTTCAGTAGCACTCCCCAGTGATGGTGAGACAGACTGAATCTAGAAAGACATACACTTTATAAACAAAAATTATAAACATCCAATAATTTGCTGGAAGTTTTTCAATATTAACAGCCTGAAACATTTCAGTTAAAAATTGATCAATGCTCATCTTACTCAAAATTCCTCCTCTTCACCCTTCTTTTTCATCCATATAATTAATTTAATCTACATTTGGACTAAGATAGAAAGGCACTACTGAAGCACTTAAACCAAATTTTTTCATGAACTCTTTGATCTACTGAGAACATCTGCACTTGTCCATTTTGTACTAGGACATGCTCAGATAAAAACATCAAAAGCACATTAGGTATCAGCCAAAGCTGAAGTTACAAATTCTTCCCAACTCTAGGTACTTACCTTAACCTTTGTCCTGCAATCCTTACACGTACCCATTTCATGGATTAGTCATTTACATGATAGTATACGATTTTAGTGTCATACTACCATGCTCCTTATACCAATTCTACATTAGGTATCATATTAATTTCACATGCTTTGAAAGATTCTTAATGCTCTTGACTACTGCATTAACTGAAGTTTGAGATCAGAAGACCTAGAGTCTTCAGTTTAATATTACACTTGTGTGACACAACAAGACCTCTGACATGTTTCAGAGACTGGATAAGCATCTCCTATATCAGGTCGCTTTTTCACTTCTGTTTTTTGTTTTCTAGATGAATTCTGTTTTCCAGATGAATGATAAATTTTTTTCAAGAATGTCACTGTAAAGTGTATGGAAAGTTGGGGGAATTCAATGAAATCCTGAAACAGTCAGAACTTGAAGAAGGATGTTATTAGACTTCTCACAGTAAACTTTCTAAGGAAGACTGAAATATTTCAAAACTGTGCTTTTTAAAATTTTATTAGAATATACTTGGAATATTGACTAAGGGAAAGTAAGAAAGGTTGGAGGGGGAAATAACAGGTTACTCCTTTCCTAACTGTTTTATTCTTGGAGTTAGGATTCTGATTTACAAATTTGAGTGACAGAAAATCCCTACTTAGTCTCTTCTCATGCCCTAGAAAGTTTAGTCCTACCTTACACCCCACATCACTTAGGCTTCTGTTAACATAGCTTTACTTGAGACCAGAGTCCATGCATAAGCTTGAGGTTGCCACCTCCATGTCCTAACTCCTTTTTCTCTCCTATTTTCTTCTGATCTCCAATGCTGCTCATTCTACGCTTTTTAATCTTCTTAAGCTGCTCCTCAAAAAAGCCACAAAATCACTGCAACGCAGAGGACAAACTACAGTGAGATTTGGGATGTGTATCAGAAACCCAGGATTCATATACAGCTGGAGTCACAAACACTAGGCTAAATATTTTCTTGTTAGCAAAATGCAGTACCAAATTTTACCTATGAATTGAAAGTCAAATTTTGTTTACATTTTACAAATAAAACCCATATATGCCAACTGAAATAAATTATTCAAAGTTTTGTCCTTGCTGATTTAAATAATTATTAAAATTCATTATTTATAGTAGAGGAAATCAATCCACATGGTAAATTCAGCATTTATTCTGCATGATACTTCAATTCCAAGCATCCCAATAAATGACAAAAAATATCACTTCTTTTCTTAAAAAGAAGAAACCCAAAACACAACTTCTTCTAGTCCATATAATTAAAGCCCTGGAAGTAATTATTACTATGCTGGGAGTTACCTTAAGGATATTATTATGAATTTATTCACCCTTTCACATATTAATAAATATCTCTTATCTCATGCAATTCTTTCTCCATCATCTAAAACTGTCTAAACACTTTGTGCAAAGAGACAAAAATAAAGCCTTAGATACGTTAAAAAAAATCAATAAAAGCTTTATCTGGTTAGAAAAACATCAGCTTCTTGCACCAATGGAACATTTATTGGTAATTGCTTCACAGTGGGACACGTGTTAAAACCAGAAATTTTCTGCTACCAAAACTGAAAATATACAGTAAATGCTCCACAATGCCTTTCAGGAAAGAAAAGATATTACTGCTTTTAGAAATCACCTTTGATAAAAATGAACTGAGAGTCTGAGACATTTAGTAAAGAATATTTACTACTGCCACTATATTTTTTCTGGAAGCATTGAAGTGTTCTGTGGTTCTACAGTGAAACAACAGACTTTGAGAGGGGGTTTAATTGAGGTAATGGAAGGGTTGTGCATGGGGG
>VZTY01035424.1:0-67806 GCA_013400935.1 Turnix velox | reverse complement strand
GGGGGGGGGGGGAGATGCTGACTGGAGATTAGAAGTAATACAAAAGAATACAAAAATTGTCTCAGTGGAAGTACAGGAGAAATGTGAGGTTATTCCTTTTTATCTACTAGATAGGGATAAAAGTTTTTTTCTTAACCTCTAGTATAAAAATCCCTCTGGTGTTGCTTTAACAGGCTTGCAGTGATTAGTTCTATTCAGTTCTCTTTTCAAAGGTTTAAATCACTTAACTGTATGGCACTCTGGTAACCATGGCTCCAGAAAATAAACCAGACATTTTTATAAAATAGGAAGAAAATTTCATAGAAAAGAACGACCACAACATCTGTAGAACTTTAACTTGCAACATTTTTAGCTCATTTTATTAAACAACTGCTCATTTTGCTAAGCTGCCCTGGGCATAGAACAGCCTTAGTGTGAAGCAGTGTGAAGCAAGTTGGTATCTCCATACTGATTGTTGTTCTAAATCACACATATCAAACACAAAACAAACATGTCTGTTAAAAATATGGATTTGTTCTCTGGAATGATAACCTGAGTTAATATTTAAACTATGAATTCTATAGAAGACTTAGATTTGTGATCTTCTCAGAATTAAGACTTTATGCAGTATTTGCATTTCAGTTTGAAGAAAAATAAAGGTAATTTTGATCTCTATGACAATAGAGATCTTAAAGACACTAAATACATTAGTAGTGCATCTGAGTTAAAAGAACACAGACAATCCAGCTCTTTTACATGACCCTGAGACAATGATTTCATTCTCATATCACCATTCTTTACTGTGGAATATGGGCAAAACTGTACTTGTGGCCTTTGCAAGACCTCTGACAGATCCTTTTACATACTGAAGTAAAAAAGAATAATTTCTTTTATAAATGTTTTTAAATGCTTTTTCATTTTCCAATTTTACTTCCTGCAAATTAGAAGAAAAATTGGATAGAGGAAAAAAAAAGACAAAAGGTAATTTTGATACTATTTTCACTTTAGATGGTATGAACCCTATGTGAATTCAGTTTTTGATAGCATTTAACTCTAATAAAGTATTGATTACATAAAATAAAAAACCAGAACAGAACTTTTTCTTTTCTTTTTCTTCTTGTCAAAATTGTTTTCAAGTATCAAAAAAGAAAAGAAGCCAGCACACCTCATATCTTCACAGAAAAGAAATTCACATAATTCAGTAAAAATACATTGTTTTGCTTCTGCAAAAGTGTTCAAGATGTGGCTTGCTGAAGCAGGTTCTGCTTCCTAGACTGGCATTCACCAGATAAGTGAATATAGACATATTTAGAAGAAATTTTTTTGTGTGTGTTATTAAAATAGCAGAGAAGAGATTCCAATTGAAACAATTTTTCTTGATATGGTGGCTGGTAACTCAATGCCTTCTGGCTTTTGTCATCGAATCTGTACACACACGCACACAAAATTTTTCCATTCACTAAGACCTGCAGAGTCCATCATCTGAGATGAGGCAAGCACGCCATCTAGCGTGCTTGGAGTAACTACATCTTCCTAGTACCACGAACACATAGTATTTAGAGTCAAACTGCAAACTTTAGGTAATGACTTTATAAATGTATTACTTTTTGTCATATATCAGAAAAAGAAAGCTTCAGGACAAACTGCAGGAAAATAAAATGTGAAGCTATACAGGAATAAACTGCAAGTGCTTGATCTCAGGACAAGTCTTTAGAAAGTATTGCCAAACTTCACAAGATAGGAACTTAATAGTTGCAAATTGGTTTCTGAAATACAATTTCTATTTAGCATTCATTCCCTTCCTCTGTCTTCTCCTAATTAATATTGGCATTGAAAGATGGGACCATCATCTGTCACATCAGCGTTAGTATTTTTTTTAAAGGTAAGAAATTTAGTTAATAAAAACAAGACTTTACAGTTGCTAAAAAGTAATGAAAGACAAAAGGAAATTGAATTCATTTCCATAAATTACAATCAAATTTCTTGCATGAAATTTCATATGTATTGGGGAAAGAAGGAAAGAAAAATGAGTAACCAAATCTGAATACAACTGTGTTGCAGTAGCTGTAAAAGCACGTATCTTAGCAAATATAAAGCCTACAACATCTGTAAGACTGACATAAATCAGTGTTTCTTACTATTAAACTGTGCTTTCCACTTTAAATAATTGTGTTCATTTGTTAAATAGAATTGTAGAGTTATGCCTCCATGTTAAGCTATGATGTTACTTTACACATAAGAAATATGAGGAAAAGAACATTGAATTTATTCAGCTTTTACTCCTATAAGAAACTGTCACAGTTTATTCAGTGAAAAGCAATTTGGAAACCACTGCCTTTAACTGGTGTGAGCTTCTTATGTAAATGATATACTAAGAAATATCTATGTTAGCATCTACTTCCTGATTTACATGCACTTTCAATTATTTTAGTTTCACATATTCAAAATTGAATATTTGGATTTAAAATAATCCTAAAAGGGCTTTTTTTATTTGTTTTATTTTAGATTAATGAAAATCAAACTCATTAATAAAGTTTCTATAAAAGTTAAATTTTAGCTTAAAACTGGAGTATACTTTTTCCTCATTATTAAAAATGCTAGTTAGCCTACCATTTATAACAGAGTAAACACAGTACATTGTGAATTTTGAGAAGAAATTTCAATACTGGCCTTTTAATATTTTTTTTAAATCACGATCCACATCAAAACTGGGTACAAAAACTAAAGAGAAAGTATCTTGTTCAGCTTTATGAGTCCTTGTCATATCAGCACATCCACTTAACAGAAAACAAACTTCTGAGCTATGTTATTGTGACTTCCATATCACATTAGGTGTTTATTCATACGAAATTTTAAAAATCAATGTCCCTTCCAACCCAAACTATTCTATGATTCTATGTCAGGATCTTCTTGGATTTATGCGGCTGTCTCTGAGAAGATGTTTGTAATCAGGTAACTAATGAATGTTATAAGAAGATTCCCACACTGATCTGATATTGCAAATCTACTGGGGCAATGGAAGAATGTATTTCAATTTCTCTTCCTCTGCATTTGCCATCTTGAAGCACAGCAAATATCTGTATCTAGGTTTACAGCCTTTCATAGCAGCAATCATTCTGCCCAGAAACAAATTTTTCAAGCAGCCACCTGCTTTCCTATATTTTTTATCTCTATTTTGGTTTTTACTATCAACCGTGACACTACTGTACTTTATAAGAGTATTTTCAGAATTCTGAGTTTATTGTGACATAGAATTTCAACCCAATACACTTCTGTGGTTTTGATTGATCCTGTTCCATAGCTGGGTAGAGTAAATATAGGTTCAGTCTGAAAGGATAGTTTGGATAAGAACAGTAGAAGTGACAACTAGAGATTGAAATGGCTGCATTTTGCCAATAAAGCCAATTACAAAGAAATCTTTAAGGAATATATCTTGCTGTGAGAAGCTACAGAATTCAACACTGCCATATCAATTCAACTAGTCAATGTAAGCTCTTTTATTTATTTTTGCTGAGGTAAATAACATAAAGGTCTATTTAGCTACTTGTTATTAAATTTACATATGGTTTAATGCTTCTTAATTTTTTGTTTAATTTCAGCATTTTGGCTTGGGTTATTTTAACATCTGTAAGAGAACTAATTTCCTTTCAAGAATTTAATGAACAACTTCATATTTAAGATAAATAGATTAATCTGTAGGTTACCATAGTTTCAGATGTTGACTGAGAATGTGAAGTTTGGCTTTGACTGGATGGGGCCTTCCAAAGATTAAGAGAATCATCAAAATCTGTAGTAAAATAAAAAATAATTAAAAACTAAAATAAGAATTGTTCAACAGAAGTTTTTTTTTTTCCATCACTACATGACCTGATGTGAGCAAACAAGCTTTTCATAGCACTGCTTCAGTGAAACAGAAAAGTAGCCAAACACAGTCAGGCTTCTGTAAAACTCAAAATACAAGTTTTTACACTTTGTATCTGTAAGTTCTTATGCAGCAAATTCCTTGAATAAGCAGAAAGCAAACAACATACAATTTTCAGGTGCAACATAAAATAGCCTGTAAAAAGTTTCACTTCACTCAAACTGCAGCAGCATAGCTTTTGTTCATTTGAAAGAGTTTAGATTTGATTTCATTTCAAATGTAGTAAGACACCGAAGTATTGAAGATACTGGAGTCTCTCAGACCAAAAATAATGAATAGATATCCTGATCTTCAAAAAACTTCAAGTTCACATCTTAAGAGGAGTATTTTTCAGAACTCCAACATTACTAAGTACAATGAAGGCAGAATTACATTATAAGTCTGTTCCACACTAAAAAGTGCACAAAATCTTATACCACAAAACTGTCAATAATAGGTTTTGAGGATATGTGGGAATAAAAAACCATCCACGAACAAAGATTACACAGATTATGAGTGCAAAACCCACATTACATGCTAGCTAATTACTAAACTGAGATAATTGATTTTATTTTTAACATAACATTGCAGATGAGCTCATGAAAATTACGAGGAAAAAATGAAAAAAAAATCCCAGGAAGATAACAAAGTGAGATTTTCTATTATGAGATGGCAAAGGACCTATTATAAAGCAGAAAAAGGCTATTACGGATGATAACAGAATTGTAGAGATAACAACAGAATTCTGAACCAATGAATGAAGGACTTACAAGCCTTTCAAGCACAATATTTCTCAAGATAGAGCAAGCACTGTCCTGTCCTCCATTTTTAAATAAACAAAAATTTTGTTTCTTTCTCCTGAAATACTGTGAAATGGTTCTTCACCCATATTTCAAAAATGCTGGATTTTTTTTTTTTTTTTGACATTTCAGTGATCTGATAAAACATATATATGCTGTTCATTGAAAAGTCCTACAGTTCTGGAGTCCTGAGTCACTCTTAGATGTGATACTGCATTAGCTAATGGAAGTACCAAGCAACACAAAAAGGAGGACCACAGGAGGAATGAAATTTGTTGGACGGAAAAATATATTCTAATAGATAAATCAAGGAGCCACAGAAGAACTTGAAGATTTTTGTGGCTGGAATTTTGCACACCTCTGACAATTCGGTGAGTTAACAAAAACCACTTATTTTTCCAGAAAAGTTAGCATACAAATAGACACCAAAAACTACTATTAATTTTCCATCCACATAACAGTTTTTACTTAAAGTAAAAGAAGTTTCCGAGGATCTTCTACCTTTCTAAACTAAAATTCCTAATACATATTTGGACAAGAATGTGGATTCCCACAATGCATCATACTAAGACTTACAAATACTGTTCAGAAACAGTTAATAAGAGTCAAATCTGAGATACTCCAGGAGTACATACAGGTCAGGCAAAAATAAATATGTAAAGAGTGAGTGTGAGGAGGAACTTGAGATAAGTTGCTCAAAACTAGCAGTTATTAAAACAGGTTGAAAATACTACAACATTACATTACCATCACCTACCAGTTATACCACTTTTTTCTATGATGAGGCAATCTTCCTTGGAAGAATACGAATTAAACATATAACACCCTAGGTAACACTGTTTCACCATCTGATACACATGTTCATAGAATTGGCAGTGATACAAAAGGGCCTTAAGTGCAGGTTTTCCAGTCTGAGCGAGGCCAGTTTCTTCATCATGTACACAGGGACCCTGAAGACAAGAAATTCAGAGAGATCACTTCTTTGAAGGAATCTCTTACACAGTCAAAATCCCCACAAATTAAGCTGAATCCTGTGTATGTGTGTCTACACATAGGTGGTTTAGACATCATAACAAACAGATTCCAAACATCAAATGTAGATTTTACTAAGGCTGAGCTAAATCATAGTATTTTACAAAAAGCTCTGATGAGTTAGCAAAATGGAAGCAGCTATTTAGCTCCCAAGAAATTTTTTAAGAAGAAAGTCATAGAAAGTTATAACTAGATGGTTTTAATCCTGTGTATGTATCAGAAGATTAACAAATTTCATTTCTTATTTAATTCTACTTAGGGATATCAACTAATGCAAAAGTTCTCTTTAGAAAAAGAGCATGCTTATACTAAGAACAAATATTCTGAAAAGTTTATCCTATTCTAAACTACATTGTCATTATAACACATCTATCCAAGTCAATCTACTATGATAAAAGATGTATTTAGAAAACAAACATAAAAAGAAAGAAATTTTCTTTGAAGAACGGTCTTCAGTCATTTCTTTTTAAATGCTGACTTCAGAGAAAACTTTCTAAAGAAGCATATTTACACCTGAAAAGAAAGATTTCATAGTCTTCTTTCAAATAAACGGTTTGAAATTACTGCCTTTGCTACAGTATTTCTCCAGTGTTTTCCGTAGTAACAGGCGAAAAGAAGGTGGTTTATTGAGCTGTAACATAAGATGTTTTAGAGTGACCATAAAAACTGAAGTGTTAATTGGCAAAAGAACCCAGACTGAGAAAAATTCAAACCAATTACATTCTATAAAGTGAATTTGCAGTACTTGCAGTACTTCAAAAAGAAACTAGATAAAATTATGGAAAAAAATGTTCAGTGCTAATTAGACACTTTCTCTGGCAGTCAGGAAAGAGCAGAGATAGGTGAACCACAAGTAAATAACTTCAAAAATACTCTTTGTCTCCAAGAGGCTCTAGATCTCATCCAGTCTTGCCATTTGCACTGCATACAAGCTTATGTTTCAAGAAAAATAAACAAAAGAAATGAAGCAGAAACATTAAAACTATTTTGTTTTACAGAGTAAGTTATAACCAAAGTTTTGGCTGTCTACCCCTCATTCTCTTTGATTTCTGTAGTACATAAACAGACTATTTTTACTATTTGCCTTATGACAATTAATAGAGAATCAGATACAACAGTTTAAAGAAAAAGGTTGTATTTCATGTAAACTGTTTATGATTAACTACAAAAATGTACTCATACAATCTAAGCATATTGATGACAGCGTATCAGCTATGACAAAGAATATACTTCATAATTTTTGTTGAATTCAGTAAAAATGTTATTATCCCGAATGTTCTTTGCCATTAAAAAAGCTATGCCAGACATTTTATTGTACAAATGGAGTCCTGAAAGAGATCCTCACCAATTATGTTCATAAATGTTCTCATTTCAGCAATATCATACAACACAGTATCTTGCAGTCTTAGAGTACATTACACAGGTTGACTTTACGCGTGAAAAAAAATTTCCTAAGCAAATCAAGTAGATAACAGCAAAGCTATTGTCAGTGAAAATACCTGCCTACTAATTCTATTAACAGCCTTCCCTTTTCCAGTCTTACTTGCTTAAGGGATAAAATGATATTTTTCTACTTTGGCTATAGTACAGTATTCCTACTATTCACCCAGATCCACTTAATAGTTCTCTTTGGAACTTCCTTGGATTAAGGTCAACGGAAGGGGAAGGCAAGGGGAAAAAACTAAGCATTAAAAAGAGAATTTGATCCTGGTATTATCTTGTTATTGTAATTGTTGTTAATTTACCACTCAAGATAAACTGTTGTTTGATAATGTCTTTCATCATGAACATGAATTAAATGAATAATTTTCATTAAATTGCACTGCTTAATAAGAATCATATTGCCTCAAAGGTTCTATTAATTGCACAGGAATTAATTCACATTCAATTTTTGCCACCTCACTGCAAATGTTGACATGTTTAGGAAATGCTAAAGAGCAACTTTAAATAGAGTTTATAAGAACAAGGTACTGTGGCTGTCCTGCTCTTTTACATAGCAAATCTTTAAATTCAGATTGATAAAATACATGAACTAAGACTGAAACAAAGGCCAGATTGTTAACATTTCTTTAACATCTTGCTTTATGATTAGATGTAAAGGAAAGATAAGACATACTGTAGAATATTACTCCAGAAGAAATTGATTTTGGCTGCAGTTGAATCAGAGATAACTTATCCTAGTAAAATAGGCAGGAATATCTATCAGTACTACCTTGATCTTTTGTGGTAAGGAACAGATAAAACATGGTATGGCAGCTTCTACAATTTTCTTTAAAAAAGAACATACACTGTTCTCATCTATGTACCATTTCACATAGTTGAAGGAGGAGGATAGACATAAAAATTTGAAAAATGGGAATCTAAGATCTAAAGATCCTTATGTATAATGAATCAGACTTCCTGAAAGTAACATGAGATAACTGACTCAAGATTGGAACTGGAAAATCTCCAGGGGATCTTATCGGTTTGCATAATACCTGAACAAGATAAAGGGAGAAATATTTCTTTTATTGCTATCCAGTAACAAGAAAGAAAGCAGGGAGCAAAAAAATGAAATTCAGGAAATTCTAGTTAAACTTCAGAAAAGCACTCAGACATTTTAACAAGTTTCTCAGAGAGGTCATAGAGTCTCTCTCCATCCTTGGAGGGTTATGCTTTTAAAAATATTTAAATTGACTGAAGCAACAAACTACTTCATCTTTTTTTAAAAAGGGATGTTTCTCATCATTTACATGCTTCTTTCAAAAATTTTATCAATATAACCGTATCAGAATTTTTGCTTTCTTGTAGCCCTCAAGTCATGTTGCATTCCAAGTGTAAAACTAATGACCAACGTCTCCCTTAAAAAGTTTATGGTATTTTGTGAGTTTCCTATACTACATTCATGAAATATAACACATACATACATACAGGTTAACTTATTTTCTTAAGAAATTTGAAAGACCTATGTCTATTTATATATTTCTCTTTGCAAAATGTCATTTTAGACACATAATTTTTAAGCTCATATTTTACAGGTATAGTAACATAAGCTTTTGTATCAAGTAGTGTCTCTCTATAATACTGACATTTCTCATCAAGTGTAACAGTTACTCACTTGCCAAACACAATTTTTCACATCTTCTGTAGGAATTGGAATCACAAGGAGATTTTGTAGAATAAAAGCAGCCTGAAAGAAATGAAAGCACCAACATTGCCATTTAGCAACCACAGTTCAAAAAATCCACATCAGATTGAACAGCACAGTCTGCATATTATTCTGTTGCTTTAGGCATATGTTGAAACAAACATTTTACATATTCATGCTGAAATAAAAATAAAATAATTACAAGGATGTAATCTAAACCCCCTCAAACTCCACTAATGACAGATGTCATTAGGGCATGGCACAAGAAAATACTGTTGAAAAAAAAAAAAAGACAAGGAAGAAATAGAACAGAAATCACTAGAAATCAAATATTATTTTTGTATAAAATACTTTTGTCACCACTCTAGATGATCAGTTGAACTAGATCTAGTTGATCCAGTTGAATATAAGCATTACATAACAAGAAACATCTGAAAAAATCATTGGACAGGAAAATGTAGGAAGTGTTTATGGTTTTTCACTCTATTGTCCGAATTTATTATTTTTTTAACTTATTATTAAGTAGTAGGGGCAATATGGGGGACACACTGTACCACAGACACAAATATTTTCCTTTCTAAATGAAAGTTGCATGTTTTTCTAGTTTAAATTACACACTTTTCACATGTACATGAATGGATTGAAACTTTTTTTATATTTTGTCAATAATTTGACTCTTAAGAAACTACTAAAATTATTTTGGAAGTCAAACAAAACTATATAGAGAACATTCTCAAATCCATTTTGCAAAACTAAATTCAAAATATTATATTGGAGTACAGAACTATTTCAATTATTGTTGGAATTCCAATTATTCCTTAGCTGGAATTCCTTAGCCATTATTCATCACTGTTGCTCCTTATTAGACATTGGAAAAGAAGAAAGCTTTACAACTGGTTGATAGAAAGTTGTGGAAAAAACCTGTACACAGTTTAAACATAGTATTATACAATTCATTGTGCTGCTCTACCAGATTACAAACTTTCAGTTTAGTGCCTAGGTAAATTAGATTACTTCATGTCTGCAATGACAAGATAATTATTAAAGATCAGGTGGTGGATTTATGAACACCAAAGTCCACTAAAATCTGGGCTAAGTTGTTATAGAAATTATTTTACTTTTTTTGTTTGCCTGAGTAAGCTTTAGGAGTTTTACTTGTTTACTTAGATTTTTTTAATTATTTCTGCTTTTACACTAGTCATCTGTATTTGCTGTTTCTTGAGTAATTCTAAATAAAAACTAGATAGTATTTTATGTACAAACCAGTAGATATTGTGCAGCATCAGAGAATATATAGAATAAAAATTAAAAATAATAATATTTTCTTTTTAATAAAATAACTTGAGAATAAAAAAGAAACATACCTCCCTGCGTACCATACTACATTCAGATTGATCCAGAAGTATGTTGATCACTGTTCCCCACAGACCTCCTGAAATGTTCTGGCAACTTTCTGCTAAAGCAATACATCCCATTTGAAGTGATGTAAGAGCTGATCCTATTCCAAGTGCTGTAAATCTGACCTAGTACATACAAACACAACACAAAGCCATATTTGTAGAGCAATTATCATCAAATTTTAAAAATAATGAAGTTGAATTGACTGAATTTGGAACTTAAGGAAATTAATTTTAAAAGTAATAATCTCTTTTCCTGTATTTCTCTGGCCCTACACTCATGATCACAACTATGTGGACATAAAAATGATAGAATGAATAAGATTTTTAGATTACTTAAAAATACTAATCTTCTATACTCTTTACATTTTATCACTTCAAAGTAGTTCATTAAACTCGTATAATTTAAGAGAAATACATTTTGCTCCAAATTTGTAGCTCATGTCAATGTTTCTGATTTGCAGCTAAGTAGCAGCAGTGCCCATGAAAACAGTCTATGAATCATGATCATGAGCAACTCATGAAAGCAGAGAAAACATAAACAGGTAAGGAGTTCTCAGAAAATGTTTATATGGGAACATTCTCTCTTATGTTACTGATGTTTAGAATATAGTCAGTAACATTTCAAATAATACAAAACAGCAGTTTCAATATTAAATAAACTAGTAAAAATAAATATTTTCCAAACATTTCAGAGGCACCAACTGAAAACTGTATTAACTAACCTCAGGATCTCTATCCACCCATAAAGGAATGAGCCATGCCAGACCAAGCTGAGATGCAACTTGTTCTTCACTGTTATCGTAAGGCAAAGACCAAAGAGATATCCAGTCCTGATTAGAGAATAGAAAGTAAATTAATAAAATGTTTTACAATATATTCAAAGCCATACCATTCTACCAAATTTTTCTACCGATTACATACTAGAGCACTTTAAATGCACACAACACTGATATTCCAAGATTTTGAATCCGTGTCTATAAACGCATATTTTATCTATTCACTTCACTTACTGAACAAAATTAAGTTTGTGTGATCTTCTTCACAGAATTAAAGCAGTAGTGATAAAGAGAGATTAAATATTTTACTTTAAAATACTGGCAGAATTCTTTCCATTCAAAATTTATTTGTTATACTTTTAAATTTTACTAAGTATTTGCATTATCTCTTTCTCTCTTATATTACATATGTGCAGAAAACTACCAAACACAAACATGCAACTATTTCTTCCATCGTAATTCATTCTTTTTCTCCCTGCATCTGCCATTAAATAAAGTCACACAGACTACCACATAATACCTGGCTGCAAATTCATGAAATCATACATGACTTTGCAAATTAATTTCTTTAGTTCAGGTTTACAATAAAAAAAATCATACCTGCAAAGTGCTCTGTTTAACCATGGCACTGCAAGAACAATGCATTAAGTTCATAATGAATCGTGATACCTAATATTTTATGTATGTGTCTTCTGACAATGGCAGTCCTGGACATTTTGACAAAACATATGACTGATGTTTCATCTAGAGCAGCATATTTTGCATGAATAGACACAATATAAAGGCACATTATTTTACAATCTTTGAATTTGGGGAGGGAGACCTTTAACATACAAAACGAAATTGTAAACATAGGTCAGCAAAACAGAACTAATGAAATGATACCATAGCAAAGAAATAAAGCTTTGCAGACAATTCTAGTATATATCAAGTACATGCTCTATTTCTCATGTACTCCTATAAACATCTGTAAATAGCTTCTGTCCATCGGATCATATATCTGACATAAGAACGTTTCTTCTAATAATGTAGAACTGATTCATAATACTGCTAATGAGCAAAAAAACTTGAACTAGTTTTAATTTAAAGGCATTAGACTATGCACTTAAAGTTAGCATTGAGGGTGACAGAACACTGGAACAAGCTGCTCCTTCTCTGGAGACATTCAAAATTTGCCTGGATGCCTTCCTGTGTGAGCTGGTCTAGGTGTTCCTGCTCCACCAGGGGCATTGGACTAGATGATCTCTTGAGGTCCCTTCCAATTTCTGACATTCTGTGATTAACTATATTAATTTAATTTAAAATCATAGTTATTATATTTCTCTTTCCACAAGACTTCACCCAATTGTAAACAATACCCCACATTTAAAACTTGAGATTATAAATTACATTCTAGATGGTAAATACATTTTCAATGCTAATTTACAATCAGATCACGATTTATAGCCACAAATAAAATGCCACTGATTATTATGCTACTATACATTTTATTCTATTAGAGTGATACAAAATTTGTAAGAAGCAACATATGTACTTGATCATAGAAAGGCACTCACTTCTGGCTATTTCAGATTTTAACAAGAATAGATATTAATTCTCTAAAGTGATTACACTCAGCTGTTGAATTTTGCTCTGTTTCAGGGTGAAGGCCACTATTTGTGAACTCTCAAAAATTTTGTTGTCAAAACATCCACATAGACACAAAGTACAGATATAAATTTTGTGAATCAGTAACAGTATTTCACTTATTTCATATAAGTGCATGCATAAAAGAATACAAAGAATATACATGGAAAAGCCTGTTACCTATAAAATAAAAAGAAATAATGCTGCTATAAATTCTTAAACTTATTCATACCACATAAATCTTGATTTCTTATATAAGAAGAAAATTGCCTCTGCAATTGTCTTTCTGCACAAATTAGGTGCAGAATTATTCCAATAGGGCTAGAACTGAATTTTTAGCTTTCCCTATATGGTGTATGATCTCTTGAGGTCCCTTATTAAGTACCAAATTCTTTTTTAACCATTTTTACTCTATGCTGAAACATAACAGCTTCTCCCACTCTGTATGAAAATCCACCATTAAACTTCAACAGTTAAAATACATCTGTGCATGGCCCTCAAAAATTACAAGATAAGGGCAACTGTAGTGCACTCACCGTATCCTTGGCTTGGGCCATCATTTCATGTGATAAGTGAAGCAGACAGAGAACTGTGCTTTTTGTAACACCTTTTCCCATAAAGGACATGGCATTTCCTCCCCATTCAACATAAAATGATGAGATTACCTAGGGATAGGGATGGAATTTCACAAGTAGATTTATGGTAAGCAATATAGAGGTAGAGTACAAGCTTTCCTATTTTCTTACAAATCATAGTTAAACTCATGAAAAGCTCAGTTTTAAGACTTTATTTACTTATGAGTCATTTGATTATACAATAGCTTTCTATAAGGCGGTGGAGCTTAATAATAAGCACAATATTGAAGAGAAATCTGAAAGTTTGGTTTTGAGAGAATTTTCTAGTATACAGTTATTTTACACTATTTTTGGAATAAAAAATACATTTTCAAAATTCTACGTTCAAAATAAGGCCACATATCTTTTATTGTGACTTGAATTGGAGTAACTCTCTGAGCTTTCCATATTAAATCCTAATGAACAATAGGTCACTGGATGGTAACATAAATAAACTGACTCTGAGGTAATGATACAAATCATAATAAAAATCATGCTGCTTCCAACAGAACATGTTTCATTTTACAAAAAATATATTATCTCAAGACTTACACTTCTATATGTATTTTTGTCCCCAAAACATGGCAATTTAAACCTTAATTTTTGCTGCTGTTCTTCCTTGCAGTCTCCTGCTCTAAAGGGATTCTTTTCAAACCCCCTTTCTCCACACCCCACAAAAAACCCCCTAGATTTACTGCCATATTTGGGCCAAGTGAAAATGCATAACTATTCTGTGCATAGAGCTTATGTATCACCAGTTGATTTCATTACATAAGAGACCATGATTATGTATAGCATGCATCTTTCTCTCACGCAACAGCATGTATAACCTTGGTGCCATTTTTAACCTATATTAAAAAAACTGCAGAATCTTATAAAAGTGCTCTAAAATCCAAATTTCTACAAATCTTGTCAAGTTAAGCCTTAGTCCTAAAAGGCTGTATCTTTTTTTTTTTTTTTTTCCCCACAAATACAGTTATCATGTACCTTATTGAATATTTGTGAAGCAATCAGAAAGCCTTCTTCACAGACCTGGATTCTGCCTGTCAGAGAAGATCTTGGATTTTTCCTCTTAGAATTTCTTTAGATCTTGGATTTTTATTCATAGTTTCTTTCTTTTTTAAAGAAAAATAAAGTACACCAAGACTCCACACATCTATTTTCCATCATGCTAAAACTATAGCCATTTTATTTTATCTCTTAAACAGGGTTTGAAGACATAGGCAATACATTTTTTCCACAACTACTCCTAGTCATGATATCCACTAAAAGTAGATCCCAAAAATTGTAGTGTCATTAGTTGTAGTGTCACAAGCATTCAACCCAAAAGCTAACTTACAAGTTCCTTACCTCGAGAAGACTTGTCAAATATTTCTTACAAATTGTAATAGGTTCAGCTGTAGCAGAGTAGGTACTCCAGTTTGGAAGAGCAGTAACATGAACCATTCCTCGTAATGTTCTCTCCAGTGAAGGAAGTCCATAAAAATGTGGTGCATCAGTTAGCCTTAAGCATTGTAGCAGCTTCAAAGCCAACTCAGTTCTGAAAGAGCCTGCAAGTTCCAACCCTTCCCTGATTTAGTTATAAAAAAAGAAAAAAAATTCAAAAGTCAACATGAAGCTATTAAAGTGAATCACCTTACAAGAGACCAATGCCAACAGTCATTTTCCTAGGCTATGAGTCTTAGCATTTCAATAAGTTAGTATTGCCTAACATACAAAATAATGTGGAATTAAATTTGACATTTCTAGCCTCACCCACGTTCTAGAAGCATAATATTGCATATCAGGCAGGGCTGCTTAGCCAAGTTAGAGATAACTATAATTATTAAGAAGCATGCTGAATAAAGAGAGGCAGAAGAGATGGCTAATGTAGCAAGAAGGTTTGCAAAAGTTAGTAGCTACAATTATATTTTGTCTGACTCAAGAGACAAGTTTAAAACTATTTCCTGCAAAATATCATCAATCTGGAATTTGAGTAGACAGAAAATACAGGAGCGTGAGATATAACTAGCAGGGATTTCTACAATCATCCCTTTTCCAGCTCTCAAAGTTTTTAGAAAATTAATAACCATGTGGGAAGACTAAAGAAGGAAATATTGTGAAAGTATCTTTGCAAACAGTTATGATGTGTCACTTCAATAAACAAATATTATCTTCAGCTGCAATTTCAGTATCTCATAGAATCACTTGGACAGAGATTTAGTGTGCTAAGACTTCATCCTTGAAGTAGTCCTAAATAATCACTAATATGCGCTTATATGTATTAGGCCAAAAAGGAGTTCAATGAAAAATTTGAGATTTTGAATATTTGTAACGTTTTACATTATTACAAATAAATGTCAAAAAGTCAACCAAGTTATTATTTGCTTACACAAATTTCTGGCAGTGAAAAACAAATAGTCCATCTTGTCCCTGTGATCAGTTTAATTATCTATTGCTGAAAAAGTGACTGCTAGTACATCGACTTCCAAGTCTCCCAGTTAACTTCCTAATTTTACTGCGAAAAGGCATAAATTATGCTGGTCTTTACTTCAAGAGGACTATGTCCCATTTTGACAGTTTAAAATGATGGAGTCACGAGGAAAATCTATTCAAATTCTGACCAAGACACAGCTGGAGTAGGTATTATGATTTCCTGTCAGAATTACACAGGCAAGTCCATTTACACAGTACCTGCCGGTCACTGACACAGAACAAAACAGCAACATGTTAAAAAGACGAATTAGTTCTTTATCCAGTCGCTGCCTGACAGCAGCCTGTATTTCATCTATGTCATCCCGTGCTTGGGATTCTGATCGCACCAGAAGATCCAAAAGAGATTTTGGCTTCTACAAGAGAAGAATATAAGCACAGTCACATAGTGCATTGTTTAAATTCTACTTCAATACTCGCAATAAAGACATTTTCCTCTTGAGAGCTTGCAAATCACACACATTATACATCACAAATTCCATGATCATTTTACTAAGTAGTACTTCTGTAAAAAGCCCAGCAAAAAAATCCTATAATTACCAATTACTTTTATGTACTAAACACTATTCTAGAATCTATTGTTAAAGCTTTTAAAGTCTCCTGGAATCAACCCATAATACATTGCATTTTGAAACATTACAGAATAGTCAAAGTTACATACAGCAATTATCTGTAATAAAATATAGATCATAAAACCAGAAAACACATAGCAGAAATATTAGTACAAAGGATGTACCTTGTATGTCTTAGTTGTTTGAAAGAGTTAAAATCATTTGATAAAAATATTTTGCATTACTTTTGTTTAGAGAATCCATTTTACTTGAAGAACTAAACATAGACAAACCAATCAACCAGTAAAGATTTATGTAATTTCTTATAGTCTGCAGCTAACTTCTTAGCTATATTCTTACATTTTTAAGCAACGATTTCAGGATCCACTTTATATGGTCTGATTCCAAAGCTGATCTCTGCTCTTTCAGCAATTTATTTAAAAATCTTAAGACATCTACCAAAAGCTTCTCATCCTCCACAGAAGCAGGAAGCACTTGCAGAAACCTACAATGGAAACAATAATACTTATTTACTTTGATGCTTGTTTGAGTGTAAGATCTCAACCTGGTTTGACTGATGTCATCCGCAAATGTGGAATTACAGAGGAAATATGTATATCATATCTATTTGCATGCATAAAATAAGTAATTAGATTAATTACGTTATAGCTCACGGTTAGAAAACTACATATGATTCAGCCAGTACTTTCACAGAAGGTATCATATATCTTCAGTTACATACATTTAAATACTTTCACATAAAATTTTGATTGCATTGAATTATACTTATCTACTATTATACATTTACTATATATTATTTCATTATAAAATTGTTATGTACTTATATATATTTAACATGGAATTGCATATAGCTGGAAGAAATCTCATTTCACTTCCCCTGCTCATTCAGACACACCAAGCCAGTTGCTCAGAACATGCAGAAAGCTTTTGAATATCTCCAAAGATGGAGATGTCACAACCTCCAGGGGAAATCTGTGCCACTGCTTGGTTACCTGAAATCCAGTACTGAGAATTTATTTTTTGCCCTCCTCTGAGGATCCTGAACGCTACCACCTCACAGTCACTACAGCCAAAGCTGCTTTAGATCTTCACATCCCTAGGGGGTGCTTGCTTGTTTGTGAACATGAGGACCAGGAAGGAGAGCACCTCTCCTCATTGGCTCCTGTCACCTGTATCAGGAAGTAGTCACAGATGCTCTCCAGGAACCTCCTGGATTGCTCATGCCATGGCTGTGTTGTCCCTCCAGCAGAAGGAACAACTTTTATATATATATATCTATTCTGAAATATACAAATATACACACATATACAAAAATACACACATATATATACATATATATCAGAATAAGAGGTGCATGCACAGTGAATTCCACAAATATGAAAATTAGGAAATTTACAATTTAAGCATAATAATCTTTATAGATTTCTGTAGCCAGCATGCTTACCTGCTTATTGCTTTTTGCCAAACAAAGGGCTTCAAAGTGGTTCCACAGGACTCAGAACTGCATTTTAATGCGAGTCTGTCATTCAGAATATAAAAACTAAGCCTAGTGAGAGCCGCTCTAACATCCCTGTGAGATACTGCCTGAATGATTGAATTAAGACAATCCTTCAGTCCATAGTTTGTGTGAGTTATTTTGAGTACAAGGAAGTCTTCTGAGGATAGTTTCATTGAGTCTAAAAATCTGAAAAGGTGTAAGAGAAAAATTATTAACAGCCAGTATCTTTACAACTATTTCAGAGTGTTGACTCCTTTGCTTCCATGTCCAAATGAGAAAACAAAACATAAATTGCCTTAAAAATTTACTTTTGCTAACCCACCCTTTTTCGTCTTTCCCTTTCCCCACCTTCAAAGATCAAAACCCATCAACAATAACAGAACACCATCTTATTTAAACCCTGAGCTTCTTGGGTCCTTCAGAAGAATAGCACTTCTCAAAAAGTTACTTGAAAGGTGCTATTGTTTGTAGTAAATTTTTCCTCTACACTATTGTAAATGTTGGAATCTTGGACTACAACATTTTACAGTTTTCTTTTTAAGGTCTTGCTTTGGTTTTGCTTACGGGGATTTAAAATGAAAATTATTTATCAAATTGACACTGGAAAATTTCCAGTGGCTCAGAACCACACTAATTAACTAATAAAACCTGTATGACCCCTTACAGGACACAGTCAAGAGGAAAGATATATAGATACAAGCATTTCAGTGCTATTAATACGGAAAACTTCTAAGATGTCAAGACCTAAATACAAAATGTTCTCAAAGAGAACAATGATGCTTAATAAAAAGCTAACTAAAGGATGTAAAGGGCATTTTCTTCATAATCTATAACAATTTTTAGTATTATTATTAAAGAGAATAATTATTTGAAATTTAAAGCCACAAAGAAAGAAATATAAGTGAAAAAGTTATGTAACCATAAAGGAGAAAAGACTGTTCTCTACAAAAAAGCCACAGTGGCTGAAAGAAAAGCAGTCACACAACGTATTTTAAATTGTCTGAAATGAGCCCGACCCTTAACATAAGCTGGATCAAGCTCTAGAATTCATGCATAAATGCAATTCAGGTAAAACATTAGCGTGACAACATATCTACAGCCTCTTAGCACATAATCCTTCACATTTAAAAAGGCAACATTCTCAAACAGTAAAAACTTGAACTGCTGTTTGAAGTTGAAAACCTACTTAAGCTCGATGGAATGCTAATTTATTTGAAATGTATTAGGATTTAAAATCAAGATAAAATGGCTCACCCTTCTGCTTCCTTCTCGTAATTAGTCAGCTGCAATAGGTTTTCAATCCCATGATACCAAGACAAATTCCAAGCCATCTTAACCATATCTGATAGGGGCTTCATAGTCAAGTACTCAGAAGACAATGGCACCACAACAGTATAAGGGCTAACTACATGATGACCAGTAATCCTGATTGGGAGATGATACCTAAAAAAAACCCCAAAATTGAAGTGTGGGGTTCAGTTTTGCTTGTTTTCAAATTCATGCTTTATCAATGCTAGCTTTTAAATTCACAAATGAAGTTTTTGAAACTTTTTTTCATAGAGCAAAGGCATGGAGGAAAAGCTCCAGGCCAATAACTTTGGATTTAACATAGATGTTTCCCTTAACTTTCCTACCTCCATGCTCCAGAAATTATAGCAAATGAATGGGTAGAAGCAATGTTAACTGTAAAAACAAATTAAAAAATAACAACCACCACAATCTCTAAAATCTGCCTCCCCCATCAACCACCAAAAAGAAACCACCCATGCATACCTTCTCACAACAGCAACAGGTAAACTGAATGCAGGTAATCCAGTATCATTAGAGGTTATACCATCAGCCCTGCAAGACATTAAGTTATAGCTATTATTTCCTACTTGAAGTTCTATCTTACTTACTTACTTACACTTATTATTTCTTTATTATTCAGTTATAGTTGTATTTTCTCCTACAGATAGTGCCTAAGTAAGTGCCTAATGATTAATAATTTGCATTAATAAAAATTTCTTCATAATTATACAGTACTTGTTGAAGACGTACTGCTCATAGAAATAAACATACCAAAGCTTATATTTTATCCCCTTCTTCCGTTAAATAAAAAATAAGCATTGTAATTCTTCCTATTATATTTCATATGTCTGAATTCCCATAATAATTTTTCTTCTGAAGTAAATGCAAATTTCAAATAATAAAACATTATAAGCTGAGGACTGTTGTTTTGAGGGCAGCTGCTAAAAAGCCAATGTAAATAGGAGAATTCTAATTAAGTTTTAAATAAAAGCAACATCTACAGCTATGCATTTTATCTGTGTAGATTCCATTTATAGAAAAGATAGATTATAGACCAATCAGTTTTTTGGAAATTAAATTTAATTAAATTTAAAATTAACACTGATGTAAAAAGTATTTAGACTGCAAGATTATGCCATGTAAGCCCATACAACATGCAACCCAAGTAATTGAACAATTCGGTTGGCCTACAGATATGCAATTTTGGATATATAGAAGTGTTTCCATACCACATTTCTGTTCTTGCTGCTTCATCAAACAACAGAAGGCAAAGCAATACTGTAGTTTCCATTACAACAGCAGGATCTTTTTGGAATATCAGCGAAACTAAATAAAATTAAAATAATTTTAAATGCTTTAGGAAAATATTGACATTTAATAATACATAGAAAGTCACTAGTTAAAAACAAATCATTTCCACAGACAGTGTCATCTCCAATAGAGTCCACTACATGGATAACACTAGCATACAATAATATATCTTTTGTATATTAAAGGCTCAGAAGCAATTCAAGGTTCTTAAGAAGGTTTTTAGTTAAACCTATAAAGTCTAACTGTATTCACACATTTGCTTCCCAAGCATGCATTGAAGTCAAAGTAGAACCTTTACCTCTAAATAGCAAAAGCAGTAAAGATGATTCTTGTGCTAGAGACAGGCGAACAAGGTGATCAGCATATACAAGTTTCCGTAACAATGTTAGACATGGTAGCACTATGGATTCCATAAGCTGCTGGAACAGAGAAAAAAAATTAAAAATAGATAAAAATTAGGATAATCTATTATGAAATGCGTAGTACAAACTATTATGTTTTGAAGCAGTATGTTCTATTATTTACGGTAGAGGAACATACAACTTTTTCAGACAAGCACATTTCCAGACAAAAATTGCATATTCATTAGAAAAATATTTATTCACTTCTGAATTTATTTTGATAGCAGTTGATGGTCATTTTATTGGTCTCTGGCATCACAACACAATCATGTCTCCTTTCAAAATATTTCTTTTTTAAGATGGATATCTGTGATATGAAGGATTTCTAAAAAACCCCAAATATTTACAATCATATAAGCATACTCATTTTTTCAAAAACATAAGTAGTTTATTGCATCATATTAATTTTCTAGATCCTAGTCTGTCAGATCAGGAAATCTAAGAAAGGAAAACAACCTGCTAAAAGTTAAACCATCAGTGAATGGCCAAAAATATGACCGAAGTTATCGCTCTCAAGAATGAGAAGTGTGTCTATCACAGTACCATTACTTTGTTGCTCTACCTTTAAAAATTAATTTGTAAACCACACCACCAAATATAGTTTAATTTAATATTGAATAACCAAAGTCCTGCTTATTTAGTATGAAAAGAGACTACAGTACAGCTAATAGAAGGCCTTATTTGAATGATGCTTTTTTTATCTATTACATCCTTTATCCTTTTAATTACAGTCACTTTTCTATGAGAAGTTTGTTTTGCTTTTCTTCTCTATTGATTTTAGGATGAAACAAAAAACAGCGTGAGAAGAGAGCCAGAATCCGGGCTATCCTGCCTCTACATAGGGTCCTAATAATTTAATCAAATCTGCACAGAATCATAGAATGGTTGGCACAAAGCCACATCCAGCCTAGTCACGGACATAAACTTTTTTTAACCTAATGAAACCAGTACAATTTTGTGTTTAGATTAAGCTATATCAAACAAGAGGTAAGCAGTGATCCTACTTTGTTTATTTTCTATTCTGGTGAATCATTAATTTTCTTGGGAAGTAGTTCAGACTGACAGGGCTTAAGTGAGCTAAGAATGCATCTTTTCCTGGTTGTGTTCAAGAGTGAGGAGTAAGACTGCTTAGTCATTTTGCAAAGGAAGCATTTTAGCTAATACACAAAACATTTGGGATTGAAAACTTCTGCCAATGGAGAGACAAACTTCTGAATACCAGCACTTGAAGTGGAATTTCATATACAGCTGCATATGAAGTTAATTATACTTAAAACTCAATGTCACATAGAAATTTCAATTTACAATAACACCTCATTTTTAATTGCCATTTGCTTCAGGATTTAAGTTTAGAGACTATGATAATGAATGTACTTCTTAAAAATTTCATTATTTCAAACATTTTTTTAAATCTCTACTAAGAAAGCTTAAGGGAATTTCTGGTGTATTTCTGAACCACACTAAACAGTTTTCCAGATGACTTCTCACTAGTCTTCCTTCATTAAGAGAATCTTAGCATTTTCAAAAATATAATAAGCACTGCAGTTATAATTGTTAGTGAACATTTGCATTTTGTGCAGAATTAATGCACAAAGATTAGTGTTACAAGTAAAGAAAAAGGCAAATTCTACTAATGTCATACTGTGCAAGGCTTGCAGATAAACTTGTAATAGCTTTACCTTGCCATCCACGTGCACACATTCATTTAGGTAAGACAAAATCTTTTCTATCACACCCAACTTTTTCACAGTGTCATGCATTTGGATATCTATTGGAAAAACAAAAGACAATGAGAATCACTGGCTCTGCAACAATTATATATTAAACTTTTTTTGGCAAGATCATAAACTCTTGTTGAGAACAAGTTTACAAAACTGCCAATCAACAAGAACATCTCTACCTAGGTAAGCATCCACAAGTCTTGTTTGAATTCTACAGCATTCCATTGAACAGTAGACTTATTCCCATAAGAATTTTATGTTCCACAACTAATGATCCCCAGTGCAACTCAATTTCACTCAAACCAGGATTGATTGCACTTCTCATGCAAAATTGTGAGGTAAGCAAATGATCCTAAACAGTGAAAGGAGGAACACTCCCTCTGCAAGCATATTAGATGAATGGCCATAAGGAGTTTGCCTCTTGATATTTAAAGAGAATACAGTCATGAAAGCTTAGCTTAAGTTTACCAAAGCCTTATTCACACATGTGACATTTCAATCCTTATTAACTGTAGTTACTACTTAGGCTAACTAAAAATGGAGGAAGAAGATCAGATGATAGACAGAATTCTTCACTAAGTGTAAAATTCCTCTAACTAACTGTGTAATCTACAAATTAACTTTCCTAATTAAAATACAACACTAGCAAATATATATATATACTGGATATTATTATTTCCCTCACTCAAGACTGAGTATCTGAACTAGTGAAAGCAAAAAATTTGAAACACCATTGATGCTGAGAGAGATCAACAAATAGACATGCAGAAAAGGGGAAAAGCAGAAAAAAAGTCTCAAACAGCTTAAGGACTTCAGCTTACTCTATTAACCAAAGGTGCTGATTTTTTAAAATAGTAAGAACATTACTCCATATTTCTGAGGACAATGACAACAAATAACTATTTTTCTTAATATATGATTTGGCATATTATACATAACAGTGTTAAAATTCTGGCACAATGATACAGAGAAAAATTGCAAAGATTATCCTTAGTCAAAATATACAGAAAACAGCAAAATGAACATGAACACAAGTTTTCTGAAGAACTTTACCTTCTAAAATGACAGCTAGCTGCTCAGCTGCAGATTTTCGCAAAACTAGATCAACAGTATCAGAAGTCAAGATGTCATACAGCTTTTCAACAGTTTCTGCCTAAAAGTAAAACCATATCAGATTTGCATCTAGTAGTGGACTACGAAACAAGGAAACCAGTCAAATTTCCTCAAAGGAAGTAGAAAGGCATACATGATGGCATAAAAACTACTCTTTAAATTCACATGAAAAGTATATCTTAATGGATTTCTTTTTGTGAAGCAAGTCAATTATTATGAAATATTCTGACCTTCAAAAATGGATTTGCTAATTGGCTGGGCAGGTAGAAGAGCTAATCAATGACACAATATTTAGATAGTTTACTCACCTTAAATATTGACTCCTTTTTATCCTCCAGTCTTAGCTCAATAGATTTTTCGATAATAAATAACTCTGAGATGCTGGAAAGCACATCACCCTGCAGATGTGGGCGTTTCAGGTTTGCCCCTTCTTCATTCAGAAGGTGAAATGTTAAATGTTTAAGTGCTACAGAACGAACCCTAAAGGAGTAAATAATTAAAACAAATATATAAAGTTCTAATACAGGAAAATTTTACCTGTATAGTTAAAAATTAATTAGCTCATAAAATTAAGTGGGGAATTACTTACTCATTATTTCATCTATGTGTTAAATTAACTTGCTACATCATAACCAATTGGATTATTTTTTTGTGTATGCATTTTTATCATCAACATTAGAAAATGTGGTGAAAAGCAACAGGACATGACTCACAACTGCTTTTTAGAGAAGAGAAGACGCAGAGCACCTCGTACTCTAGTAATTGTAGGGAGAATCCCCTCTCCCTTGTCAGAGGCTGTTTCACTCAAATTGAGAATGCAGTTACCCAGTGCATCTTTTGTGTCAGCATAGCCCTAAAACAAACAAACAAAAATTTCCAAAATTAAAAAAAAATTTTTCCTGACTAGCAAATTGAACAAGGGAATCCCTCTTTTAGGGGCTAAAGGAGGGTGGGGAAGGAGCAAATAGACCAAGCCAGGAGAAAAGTTATCAAAAAGAAAAAATGTGCACATTATCATAGTTATGAAGACTAAGATCTAAAGATAATACTGACTGTTGATAGCTCTATAACATTGTAAATAAACAAGCCATATAACATAAAAAAATTATAAAAATACAACTTACAACTATTGCTATTATGTATTATGTCCTCAATAAGAGTTCATGCTTGATACATACACCATATAGCCATCACAGAGGAGTTACAATTCTCAAGTTTAAGATGTGAGGGACATTCTAATAATTATTAACTAATTTTGCAAAGCATGCAGAGGTTTAATCTGTACTTGGATTATCCACTTACATCTTTAAGCAACATAAGTCCCAGTCAATACTTGCTGACTTCACTACAACACCTCAAAGTTTCACATTCTAGCAATAACAGGCTAAGATTTGTTTACAAAATCAAAGTAGCAACTTTGACTGGTGTTATGATCCCGAAAAAACATTTCTGTATTTTGCAGCTGACAAAACAAGCCTGTAGGCCACTGTTAATCTATCTTGCACCTGCCACTTAGATGAATATTCTGGATTTTTTTTTTAACATGACAGTATCGCTGTTTCCATGATTTCATACATCAAATTCAGATTAAAGCACTTAGAGGTACCTGTAAAACAGGAATGACAGGACAGAGGGCCTCAATAAACTTGTTCCAAGTCAATTCTGCCATTACTAATTTCCCCTGCAATAGATGCAACAGAATGGCTTTGGCTGTGGAGTTCACCTGCTCAGTAATCAAAAAAAAAAAATTAAAAAAATTAATGCCACCATCTAGATCAGTTTGTCAATGCTGCAATTGGAAATTTTACATTAAAATACCTCAGAAAGAAAACATCTACTACTGCTGAATCCTACTTTTAAATTGTCAGCCATACTAAACATTAAGTCGTTAGAAAAGACTCAGATAAAAAAACAGAAATAGTTCTAAATTGCACCCAATTGTTTTTCCCTTAGAACTTGTCTTATCCAATACAAAATAAATCATTACTTCAGTTTAAGCATCTATTGGTCTCTCTATCCTGCACATAAACCAAATTCTGTTTTTTTTCCTTTCCTGGTGCTTCATTTCTAGGGTGCTTCATTCTCCGTCTTTATGATGTGTTTCTAGAGATAAAGGAAGGCAAGAGATTTAAAGCCTGCTACATGGCCGTTTCACTTCCTTGAGTCAATACTCAGAACTTCAGTCAATGGCGAATATCACAACCTCCTGTGCATGCTTATCAACTCTCAAATACAGCTACTAAATACAGTACCTCATTTTTATCTTCCTGAAGGCCAAATGCACAGATTTCATACAAAACTTTTGGATGAAGAAGAAAATGCACTCCATCACAAACTGAAGACACGGGCTTTGCAATATTATGAATACCTAAGCAATCCTTCAGTAAAAATAAAGTTGGTTAGTTTTAAGACTGCACTACTATATCTTATAGTTGTCATGCATCAAAAGGCTTTCTCCATGCACTTTGTAAAACTACAGTTCTGAAAGCTAAACATTAAAGTTGTCATCTTCATACATCACTGACTGCAAGTTCTGCTGCACAGCACTAATAAATACAAAACTATTTTGGCTTGAATTTAAATGACAGCTGAGTAAATTTTAATAAACTTAATATGTTGTTTGCTATGACATTAAAATATACAGACCTAAAACAGTAGTAAGATAAGAAAAATCTCACAAAAAATAAGTTTAATTTAGTAGTTTTTCTTTGTTGGTTGGGTTGTTTGCGAAAGACTAGCTCCAGAATCTTTGTACGTTAGTGAATTGTACTATAAGCACAAAAATTTTAGTTGTAGAAACTAAGAATCATAAAAAAGCATTGCATTGAAATAGAAAATGGATTTTTATTTTGCGAGACAATACTACTGGTTATCTAAAATGACCTGCTGCTCTTAATATGGAGTATGGTCATACTTTCAGAAAGTTCATGCTCTTTATCCCCTACGCTGTCTTAATAAAAAGCTAATGCAGTGAAAAATTATTCACATAGAACTAATCAAAGAACTAAATCAAAGTCAAATAGCTCCTCTCCAGAAAACAAGAACAAATCAAGGCTTTAAAGTCAGGAACACATAAAAGGACTACAAGGTTTCGCGGCATATAGTAAACAGTATTTACATTAAAAATGCTTTAAATGAGGAAATCATGTAATATGTATTATTTAGAGTAACACCCAGAACATTGAGCTTTAGTTCTGACCTTAACCACTTCTAAGCAGCAGCGATACGCTTCAGTTTTTATATTCAGAAAAGGGTGAGACAACAGATGGAGAAGCATCTTTTGACCCTCAGCCTGAAGGAATGAGTCAGCCTTGGCAGACTTCCAGCTTGAAATGAAAAATAATGAAATTAACTATTACTCTTTTCATGGTACTCCAAGATGTCTACAAAAATTTCCTGTTAAATTTCAGGTTTATCTCAGAAAAAAGCTTCCTGAAAAGGTATGCATGCTGAAAAATGACTTGACAAACAGAATTTTAGAGATCACAATACATTTGCCAAAATCACAGTATCAGTCTTGAAGTTTGTACATTTATTTGTATTTTTTTACATATGTAGACAAAAATCACAGTTAGCAATATTCTCTCATCAAAATCAGGAGCCTGAGAAACATTTATGTTTATCTGAAAACTTAAAAGCCTTTTGAGCTTCAATAGGCACATTTGATCATGGTGTGTCATTATAAAAGAAAATTTCTATGTTTTCAGAATATTTTCCTTCTAGAGGTAAAAATCCACAAAGTGAGGTAAAAATCCACAAAGTGAATTTATGTTAGGTAAAGTAACTGAACTGCCCAAAACATTAATGAAACAATAATTAATTCTAAAAGCACTACACAATGAAAATTGTTTTGAAATCTCCTAATTTGAAAACAATATTAGAGTGCCCTTAAAAGTAGTTTAATTTGTTTAAAAATCCCTGAAATGAAATTCTGAATCAGTATAAAATTAATATTTTGTATTTTTATTTATTGACTTCAACACAGAGCTTTTCCAGGCACCACTGTGTAACTTAAATTCTCTAACAAAAGAAATGGAAAAATCTAGAGAGCAACAACAAGATGCTGTTTTATAAATAAGATGACATATTGTGATACAAAACATCTGCAGTAAAATTAGTCCTTCAGGTTTTCTAGAAGTAAAATATGTTACACAAAGAGAACTGGAGCAAAAAAATTTTTTACAGTTTCAAAGACAGGTCAAAGTGTTCTATGTGATTGTATGTCACACAGTAAAATTAAATAGTAACATACTTACATATTTGAGCACATGTGAATGCATTCCTGAAGCAAGGGAAAGTGTTGATGGTAGGGTAGACTGCTCAAGGCCTGATCTGCTAATTCCACTAATTCAAAAAGATTCTTGTTCTCCTGAGAAGCAAAATGAAAAGAATGAACTTATCAGGATTAATAATACTGAAAGTATGAAATGTTGTTGCATAACCTTTCAGAATTTATCATTATTGGAGTGCAATTTCAGTCCAGAAAGCCAACCATACCCTGGGCTGCATCAGACTGAGAGAGGTGATTTCTGCTCTCATGAAACCCCACCTGGAGTATTATGTCCAACTCTGATGCCCTCAGCACAAGAACATGGACCTATTGGAGTGGGTCCAGAAGAGGGCCACAAGGATGGTCAGGAAGCTGGAGTACCACTCCTATGGGGTCAGGCTGAGAGATTTAGGGCTGTTCAGCCTGGAGAAATCAAGATTCATAGCAGCCTACAGGAGGCTTACAGGAAAGCTGGGGAAGGCCTGTTTGTCAGAGCGTGTATCAAAAGAACAAGGGGCTATGGTTTTAAACAAGAACATGACAGGTTTAGATTAATGTTAGAAAGAAATTCTTCATCATGCTCTCTTTGCCATAGAGATGGCAAAGGCTTCATCCTTGGCAACATTCAAGGCCAGGGAACCTGATCTAGAGCAGAAGGTACCCATCTGCTGAAAGAGGACTGGACTAGATAACCTTTGAATTTCCCTTCCAGCACTATGATTCTATTATTATTTAATAAACCCGCTAAACACTATTTGATTCTCAGTTTATAATCAACTTGAACAACAAATTTAACATAATGACAACAAACTTTAGAACCTAATCCTAAGAGCTGAAAACCCTTCAGCTGCTGAATGCAAAACCACTTCTATGAAATTCAGTGGGCATAATGTATGTCCAGTATTTCACAGCATCAGTACTATAACTGTACTGAAAACTCTTTCTAAAACATACAAGGATAGACTCCTCCTTGAATAATTTATGCTTTTAATCAAATTATTATTTTTTAAATAAATATGCAATTTATGTGACAAGAGTATAATAAAAAATTTAGCTATTAAAGTTTTAACAACTCCCTATTAATATTAATGACTAAGTTTGGTATATTTTTAAAAAATTTAAGGACATATGTCTTCATTTTGGTTACAAAATACATTAAACATGAGTCATTTAAATTTGATGCAGTTAACTTCATTGTTAACAGTATTCTAGAAGCCAAGTATTGCTCCTATTAAGTTTACAACATGCCTATATTAACGATAGGTTAATTTGTATTTCAGATGGCACTACATTTTCATTCCTGTATTTAACTCACTCATTTTAGTATCAATAGAGCAAGCATTTTGCACAGTAACTTGTTCGTTTGGATAATGGAGAAGAATATTTCCCTACTATACTAAAATCTCTCAAAAACATCATCATAACAAAGTCAAACCAACAAATCTCACACAGTCCAGAAGCAGTTGTTTATCAGAGCTATAACTGTCAATTAGTTGTGAATTTTAATTTTCTGAACTGTTTAAATACTAGTCAATATATGTAAACACACATATTCTACATTCAAATGGAGTTCTCTCTTACTTCTTTGCCCATTTATGGGGCAAGCTCCACATGTTTCTTTTTTTCGGCAAGATTTTTACAAACATCATGAGTAGTAATAGTGAAAAAAAAAAACCCAAAACCACCCTATGTCTTTCATGATTCAAAATACTCATGTATCTCCATTACCCATGCTAAACCATAGTTTTTACCAAAGAGAAATGGAAGAAAAAAAAATTGTCTCCAGGGATTATTCTATATAATGAAATTCCACACCTTCTTATGAACTTCAGTCATAAAGCTACAAGTGCATTCAATGGAATATGCAACTTCTGAAGCTCGTTTATAAATACTGTAGTTCTCAGTACACATCTGCTCCAGATAGGCTGCAATGGATTCATGAATGCTTGGGTGTTCCGTGGAAAAGGACAAATCCAGAGAAAGATGAAATAAAGCACTCAGCAAACTCTTCTGTACAACTTTACTCGCCTTTGAAAAAGAAAACAGCTGTCAGAATAACATCCTGAAAATATAGTAAAACCAACAACAGCATTTCTAGTTATTCAACAAGTACAATCACAATTCCTGATCAATAAAAATTAGAGAAAGAAATATATATCAAGTGAGTTCTGCATGAAGACTTCTTTTTAATTAAAAAGTGAGAGTTCATTAGCTGTTAGACCTGCAGCCAGTCACAAACCACTGGCCAGGTCAATTTACTGTCTAACCACAAGATGGCAGACCACACATAGACCACGATTATTTCTGTATTTCTTAAAAAGCCATACATGATTCCATACAGTAATATCACATACTAAAACCTGCAATTTCTGTTGTTGTTTTGAATTTCTTTTTTTATAGTAATTTTTCAATTCTCCTTAATTTGACCCCAAATTCAGTAACTTTTCTCCAACTCCTATCACATCCAAAACAGACATTGTGTTATGTACCTAAAATCATAAAGACAAAAATCATAAAAAGTCATTAAATCATATCTACACTTCTTTGCAGGTACAAGTGACTGCTTATACAAATACAAAAGTATTTGATATTTCTGACAAAAAGCCCCTCACAGAAAACAAATCCGCTGCTCTGATGGAAGGATGTCTAAAACATTGCTACACTGTAATAAAAACTGACCCTGAAAAACTATAAACCCGCACAGGTTTAAACATCCTCTAACACCTTCCATCCCACAAAACTTTGCAAACATCAGATCCCCCCACGTGAAACAGACAGGAAAAATAAAACCCAAAACTGAAGAGCTACAACAGAACTTTTAAAGAGCACTGGTAGCAAAGAGTAATTAAAATTACTCTGATGCAGGAAACATAATTTTTAACTATGTTCCATTAGATTAAGAGTGATGATTTCAATATTATACAATTCTAGTCTTAGATGCACACATACTATAAATGAGCAGGGGGCAGCATAGCTTTTCAAACAACACAGCATATCAGGAAAAAAAGACACTCTAGGAGGAGAGAGAATATTGAATTTCAGAAACTCATTAAAAAAACTATTAAAATATTTTTGAGGACTTGAAATCTTCAGAAGATTCTGCAGAACAAAATAATAACTGAAGTGAGGCCAAAGTTGCCTTCTATGATCACACATCAACAAATCTAAATCAAATTAATTTTTCTACCCAGTGGCTATTCTCCCAGTAGTAAATCACTGAGGTAAATACCACTTTTTCCCCATCTAAAAAACAAAATCAAAAGACAATAATTCTAAATTAGTGATGGCATACCTTTTCTACAGGGAGAAGTATTTGTAGAAATCTAACAGTGAAGAGTGAAATGCTAATAAATGCCATTCTGTGATGCACCATCATCATCTCGGGTTGCTCTGTACTTGTATTGGTTTTATGATATAAAATAGTTTCTCCAAGCCAACTCAAAACCAGAAGCAATTTGTCTTTCTGTAAAGAAAATCAGAAATACAATCACTAAAAATAATTGAAACATCACTGTCTTTACTGTGTTTACACAGTACTCCATTAATTATGTCAGTTATACAAAACAATTCAAAATGCAGACATGGTATAAAACACAGCATTTTGTCTGTGATCTGGACAGAACTGTGGATTAGCTCTAGATATGCTCCTAATTCACTTGCAACTGCAAATACTTAGGTCAATAATTACCCATTACTGCTTACTCTCCCCACTTCTCACCTTTTTTGACCCCTAATTTCTTTTGAACTTCAGGAATTTTAACTATTTTAAAATTCACAGTTAATAGGGAAATACTAAGAGTTGATTTAAAGTTGCTATAAAGTCATCTGATGCAAAAAAGCTGAAGAGTTACAGCAATTGCATCAAGAGAAGTGTGGCCACTGGGTCAAGGGAGGTGATCTTTCCCCTCTACTTGGTTCAAGTTAGACCCCAATCAGAGTAATGTGTTCAGTTCTAGAGCCCTCAACAGAAGGATATTGAGCTGTTGGAGCAGGTCCAGAGGAGGGCCATTAAGATGATCAGAAGGCTAGGGCACCTCCTTTATGAGGAGTTGGGGTTGTCCAGCATGGTGAAGAGAAGGCTCGGGGGGACCTCATAGTAGCTTATCAATACCTGAAGAGGGCCTACAGAAAGGCTGAGGTAGGACTTTTCAATAGGTCTGGACTCGCAATGGATGCAAATTGGAAGAGAGCAGATTTAGGCTGGATATAAGAAATAAGTTCTTTACTGTGATGGCGGTGAGACACTGGAATGGCTTGCTCAGAGAGGTTGTGGATGCCCCAAGTATTCTTGAATGGAATTTCTAAAGTACTTGTTTTTCACTAAGATATTCCAGTGGAGAGTTTTTTAATTTGATAAACAATGAAACATAAAGCTATAAAGTCATACAAGAAATGCTTTCAATTTTCTTAGAAAGAAGACACGTGATCTCCTCAGGTTTTAGATAATAAAAACCACAGAGGAGACATGCTCTCTAAGCACTAAAGGCTAACAGCTCTAAAAATAGCCTAATTCTAATAAATTTTATTTGAACCAGTACAAAATAATATAATGGTAAGTTTAGCGGCTGTTTCCTAAAATTGTCCATACAGTTATATTTATTTACTCAAACACTAAGCTGAAGAGCTGTTCTTTTGTTTCCTGTCTTGCAATCACTTTATCAAAATCAGCTTTACTTAATTGCACTGCACAGTCCAGCTCTACATCAAATTGATGCATAATAATAACTTTCAAAGGGAGATTTATTCTGTATTTGAAAAGTATTTTACTAATAAATCTCCACATTCTAATAGAATGAAGGGGCTTTTTCTAAAGAAAAAAGAATTACTAATAGCATACAATTATCCAGTTTATTTGCCAAGTGTTTGCTTGTTGGTAGCCTGAAAACAATCATTATCCTACTAACAACAATCAATATGATGTACATGTGACAAATCTCACTGTTGGTTTGTCAGATTTATATCCAATGGAATATAGTGATTCAGGTCATACATAACTAGAAGGTTACACTGAACTTGTTAGATTAAATGTTCTGCAAAGCACGTTCAGTACTGACTTGATATTAATTACAATAGATTACAATAGATTTGACAGATCAGTGCACTAAATTCAAAGAAAAAATTCTCATTCACTGCAAGGTCCCATAAGCAATCTAGATATTCATTTATAAAACACAGAATATTTTCATTAACAATGTTGCAATACTATTATTTCATATCCAGTATTTTCAAGAATTCTATCTTAAGATTTAATGTGCATTTACAACTACATTTAGCTAAAGCTTTTATAGAAGTTTCAGCCCACAACTTTGGTATGTTTGTTACTCACATAAACTGCGCTGGCTTACGTTTCAGCTTTCAGTTTCCTTCCAAAATCAGGTCACTCACTATTACTTCATCTGTAATTCACTAATTTGAAATTTTATGTACATAACAAATCTCAACTGAGGTCAGGTTTGTATTTCAGCAATTTAAATTGTTTGCTCAACAGTACATTAATGCTTTCAATCTCTCCTAAGTCACACTTAAGGAAAGCAGAAATGTGTACAGGGTTCTGTATAGGAAAGGTTACCATGTATTTTCCAGTTCTACAGATGTATTTCTAAATAGTTTGAGAATTAGTAGTATACTAACTAGCTCAGCAGAAAATGCACACGTTATGAATCAGTGCAGAAAGTGATTATAACATCAGACCATTAAATATGGGTGATCAAAGCCTAAAGAATCTTACCAATTCCAAAGCAAAAAGGCTATCATCTTCCCAAATATTTTCAGAAATAGCATCACCAATAAGGAACATGTTTTCAACAAGCAACTCAAGAACTTCCATCATCACTCTTCTACTGCCTAGAAATACAAATGAGAGGGTAAATTCAAATACATAAAAAATACTACATTATGATTAAACTGAATCTGATCACCACCGATCATAGAAGACAACTAGCCAGAATCACAATAGAAGAGATTAAAGCAATCGTACACTTGAGAAAAAGATCACATTTCCTTAAATCCTGTAGTACAACATAAATTTCATTACCGCTGTAAACTCATGTATTGAACTTCTTTGAAGATCATAACAAAGTCACCTATTTCCACTGCCCCGACAACTAGTGTATAGATCTTCTATAAATATCACCTATCTTGTTATTCTTTAGTATAGCAGGTGTGGCTTTCTTCCAGAATAATTTTATTTGAGATACCCTTTTGAAAAGAGAGGAGCTGAATATCTACTTTTCTATCCATTTTTAATTTTCTCCGTAACAGTTTTCCCCTCCTTTAATTATTTTCATTGATCCTTCTAATTTAGTATTTCTTACTAGCAAGGCAAATCTCATTTGTCTATTCATGACTTTTACACTTTGTACAGTTTTATGCTAGAACGTGGGGCCACAAAAAAATCCAGCCCAAGTTTAAATGTTTACAGCCTACATTTAATGCAAATATAAACCTTCCCCTAGTAACTCCAGATTACAAAACAATAGAGAAGGAAAGTTCAGAAAGTTTCATGGAGAAGAAGGCAGAATATCTGGAACCTGACCAAATATTTTAATCTCCTAAAGAGATTTTTTTTCCTGTGTTTTTCACTTATTTTAGGCAAAATATCACAACACGAAGAGCATATGCCTGAAAATTCCAAAAAGCCCTTTTTCTCAACAACTATTTTGCAAATTCTTAATCAAAAATCTGCATTTAAAGCACAGAAAGTTGACTTCAGTTTCTCCATTGCAATGCAAGTATTAAAAAACAGTAGTTTTCATTTGAATTACAGTTTCAGAGGTATTAAGTTAATAAATAAGCACAAAATCTGGAACAAAACTTCAATGTAGCTGTCATGATCTACAGATATGAAAGCATATCCTATTATAGGAATGTATCAGGAAAATATTCATTTCCAAACACCTCTGGCAATCAGTAAGGTCTAAGTGTTGGTCATTACTAAATGCACAGTAAGACAGATATAACCATTCACTGAAAAATAATTTTTTGCTGTTCAGATTTAAATAATTGCATTTAATACATGCAGTATTAACACTGAACTGAATATAGTAGCTTAAAACTGATCACAAAAAAAAACCAAACCACAAAATACCCACAAAACTAAAGAACACAGAAACCACACCATTACTGATTTCTGAAATGACTTCACTACATGACAAGCCAGTACAAAGGAAGATGAATTTCAATGAACATCTTCACAAGGAACAGAACTTGAGCATAACTAAAATATACATTACATTTAGAAATACAAGAAAGAAAATTGTACAGTAAGTTCTATGGTACACTATACCATAGAAAGTGATAGTAGTATTAGTAAAAGAGCCTGTTACTTTCACTGAAGAAAACAATTCAGAAAATATAACCATATGACAAACACTGTGGTACTGTGTGTCACTGTCTCAGAACCCCACTGTGTGCTTTCAGATAACAGGATTTCAGACCAATGGAAACAAATTAAAAACATTAGTTTCCTTCCAATCTATGATTCATTACAGCAGAGTGGAAGAAAGAAGAAATATGATCTAGTAGAGTTTTAAAAGTTTAGAAAAAACTGAGGACAAGACATACAAAGCTAGATCAACTTCATTTGGAAAGATGGGAAAATTCACTCTATTTTAATTATGTAGATGTGACATGACATGCACCAGAAATGGAAAAGAGAAAATACTTTTTCTGCAGTTTTACTTTATAAATAAAAGAGAAGATGACAAAAGTCAAGAATGTGCTCGTGAAAAATTAATATTTAAATAACACTATTCTGAAAGAAGCAAAACTTTTATTCATTTTACTTTGTTTACTACCAAAATATTAGGATTGAATAATTTTCCTGTGGATGCAAACAAATGCTGATGTTACAATGAAATTCACAAGTGAATTAGTATTTTGTGACAGAGCAGAGACATTAAAGTCATAAACAATAATGAAAACAATAGCAAGTGGAGGTATCATACATATTTCATGCAATTATTACAAGTTAAAGCCTCTACCCAACTCAGGAAATGTTAGCAGATACATTAAAAAAAAAATTTTAATATTCTAATCATAGATAGGTACACATTTCCAGCTCCTGTATATGAAAGCCTTACCATGTTTACCAATACTTATTTATAATAACATCGTTTTACAACTAAAAGGTATTCTAAACATCCTAAAAGCAAAAAAAAGTCCTTCAGAAAGAGTTAATAATTTAGAACCATTGTAAGACAGAAATTACTACTTGCAATGAGAATATAATTTCTTATGTTCTTAAAATATAATTTGTTACTGGATACATAAAAATAAAATCAAACCTCTTCCCAGAACTTTTGTTTCTCATTTCTTAAACAGAAGGAAAACTCTATGCTCAAAGAGATAAGAACACATTTTTTTGAGTGTGGTTATTTTTCATCCTCTTCAATGACCTTTTATTCAACCAACACACCATTTTTCCACCACATTTCCACTTCTTCCTACTACTACTTCCCAACATCAGTAAAAAGCACTTAAAACCATAGCAGCAGTTCTGGAAATCAATCAGAAGATTTGAACTTTACAACCTGAATAAAGTTCCTAGAAAAGAACTGTTATAATGAGCTACACTATATCAATTATCATCCATATGTTATTTATTGGTGGTACTCACCTCATAATGCCAACTTTTTGAGAGGTCTGTACTTTTTGTGAGAAGGATACATAAGGAAAGCATTTAATTCAAAACTTTCTCACCTGTTCTTAGAAGAGGTACTGCATTTTCCAAGATGGAAACACAAAACTGAGGTAGGCTAAGCTGCTTCAATTGTAATTCTACCATGTCCTCATTTTCAATATCTGGTAAGTCATTATGTCCTACATCAATAGGGGAATGCAGAGGGATTCTGGCATTTGCATTTGCCTGAGTGCTGTTTCCACTTAAAACAACAAAACAAAAAAACAAAATAAATGCAAATAGAAACCCCTAATTTGCATAGATGTTGAAAATAGCATCTAATATTTTAATGTCCTCCTTCCTTGATGTACATCCTTCCTTCTACTCTAATCTTTATCTACTATCCACAAGTGTTGCAGAAGGAGAGGGATTTCATTTGGTCATTGTTTTAAATGTCATAATGAGTCAATGTTTACTGTTTTGGCACTCATCTTAAAATGTGTTTAGAAATCTCGAGGAAGAAATAAAAGCACAGTGAATACAATATTACAAGAGAAAATTAGTTGATTTGAAATGTTATTTTTGATAAACAAAGCTACTCATTGAAGCAAGGCCACGTACTAAATCAAATTTCAGTCTGAACTATACTTACCACATTAAAACTATTCTACGTAGCTAGTTACAAGAATCCTTAGAAGGAAAGTTAAGTAAGTGTGCTCTGTTTAGGCCTGGAAGACTTCTTTTGTCCCTTCTGTCCAAAAAAGCATTGAGTGCAACCAAGTATGTATTGCAAAATATACATATAGTTATTATATTGTATTTGTATTTTATTAAACTATATGCTCTAGATAATTTTATTTTCTAACCACTTTCACAAAGAATCTAATTCTATTAGCAGCACTATAATTAAATAACACAAAATGCAAGTTTTTAAATGTTTTCTCTTACATGTAGTGACCTTGAGTTGCTTTAAAACTCTATTGAGAATTTTACAACTGCTTTTTATTTAGTTGCTTTTTTTCCATTCTTAAACAAGTTGAAGAAAATTAACACATTTCTGTGTTACATTATATTGTTTAACAAAATGTGAAAGATGTCCAAAGAACAGGAATTAGAAATTTAGAAGTTTTTAAAGAGGTTTGACAGAACCTTTAAGAGATTGACAGAAGACAAGCAAAATAGAAGAGTTCACCAATATGTAGTGGTTGATAGCACTTACCAGAAGGTAAGGAAGGAGAGGTATCATAAAAACAATTCAGAGGAGGAAAGGTTAAGTTTCCAGTCAGAATTTGAAACAGACAAACAGATAGATTGAAGAGTCTCAAGATTTAAGAACAAGGAAAAAGAAGAGTTACATATAAAATGACAATAAACAATGTGTATTACAATTATGTTGGAAATAACAAGATTCACTAAAAACAGCTCTTTCATCAGCAATGTCAGACCAACACTTTAATAATTTTGCTAGATCATATTTTCTATTCAAGCTCATGCTGTTTCTGGGATAAATTATATCTTTGTAACAAATAGGATTCATGGGCAGTAAGCAACTACACTGCAGCACACAGGATACAAGAAGATAAAAATGTACAGTCATGAGCAGTTCACGAGATGACCTTATCATTTTAATAAATTACCACTCCCTAATTTGTAGATGTCTCATCAGGCCATAAGATTACTCTTATGCAGATTTGTTTACAAGAACTTTTAAATTCCTGCAGACTAAAAAGACACTCATTCTTGAACAGAAGCTTTAAGGCTGTTGCATCATGATGAGTAACAAAAACACACAACCAACCTCAAAATTTTGAGGTTATATAGACAATTCATAATTTCATATTGGAGTTCAATTTGTAGCTAATAAAAACCTGAAATTTGTTTTCAGAATTAAGAATAAACTTTACAGGAAATCTATATACAACATAGCATACTGTATACTGCTACCTATGGGGTGGCCATTCAACTAACAAGAATTGACACAATCATGTGCTGAAAAAAAAAGATCGCTGATTTTACAGCAACAGTCTGAATATATACTTTTCTGCATAATGCACAACCAAAACCAACTGGTACTAAGAGTTTTCATTATACATATTGGTTGGGTAAAATACGTGGCAGGGAAAACTGATCTTATGTATTCTGAACACCACTTAAAGAATTGACTGATTAATTCTTCAACACGGCCTGAATATTCACAGGATAGCAAAACTCTCAGATCTGACTATACAATCCTATATGTATTTTTTTTAATTGAAGTTTAAGTAATTTTTTTTTTGTTCACCTGGAAGATGCTGCATCCCAGTCTTGACCATCTCCTCTAGGACGCTGAACTGTCCGTCCAATCACAGATGGCCGAGGGCTACTACTTCCAGGTGATGGATTTTGAGAGCGAGGAGGACCTCTTGCTTCTTGACAGTAAGATATAGATGAATTCTGGGAAACTGTGCCTTCATGCAAAACAAATTATGTATTTTCTATTAGTGGAATCAATTATTCTGAAATATCAGAGAATTGCCTAGGTTGGAAGGGGCCTTTCAGATCATCCAGTCCAACCATCAACATAACTCTTAACAAGAATCACTAAGCCATATCTCTAAGCTCTATGTCTACCTATCTCTTAAACACCTCCAAGGACAATCCTTCAACCACTTCCCTTAGCAGCCTGTTCCAACCCTTCCAGTGTAATTTTTTTTTTCACATATCCAGTCTAAACCTCTCCTGACACAGCTTGAGGTCACTTCCTTTTGTCCTATCACCTGTTACATGGGAAAAGAGACTGATCCCCACCCCTCTATAACTTCCTTTCAGGTTGTTGTAGAAGCAGCAAGGTCTTTCTTCAGTCTGCTTTTCTCTAAGCTAAATAATTCCAGCTCTCTCAGCTGCTCCTCATAACACTTATTTTCCATACCCCCAACAGAGCTGCTGCCTATCTGAACCTGCTTCAGCTTGAAAACTTTCCTGAAACTGTTCACTTTTATTCCACAGTTTTCATTTAGTTTCAGTTATAATCCCTCTCCTGCTGACATATAGTTGGATACCAGGAAAAGTTGATGAATGGAGAATCACAGGAAACTGTCAAAATTAATAAGTATTTTAAAATCATGCAAGTTCTCCAAAAATATTTACTAACATGAATAGTACTGAACACTATAATCTTGCAAAACAGTTTTACTGGGTAACATTTGCTATAAAGCTGTGGGTTGGCTATATTTTTTTAAAAATAATTTTAGAGACTCTTACTTGTAGTAGAAACACAACAGTACTTCAAACATTTACAAATACCTACCTTGCTCTGCAGAAGCAAAACTTGGATCTCTGTGAAAGTTAAGTCTGATTTTCAAAGAGATGCACAACTGTTGCAGGCATGACACAGCCTGCATAGCTAACCGATGTCTTCCATCTCCTCCAAAAGCCAGGTTTAACAGAGACAAAAGGCTCTGCAAATAAAAGCCATCAATAGCAGTAGCAGAACATTAATGCAGTTTCATGAACAACCATGCCACCAAGTCTTGCACTAAATACAGTTCAGAAATGTTTCTAAGTGTTTAAAGATCACATGAAAGAATAAACAGGTTTAACTACTGTTCTCTTCCTGAATGCAAGACGATCAGGAATAAGGAAAGAGCTGAGTTCCCCATTATGTTTCCAACAAAGTCAGCGCTTTCTTTACTGGAGCCCACCAGAAGGTGTGACACAATTATTCAGAAGAAACAAGGTATTACGTCACAACACACTTCTTTACTCATCAGTTATTGTAACTAAATAACTTTCTATATGCAATATATATCTAATGTCACCTTTTTTAAGCACCTAGTGTAATTTTGTTTAGATACAAATTGCATCATTTGCATAGGTCTTACGTGGCACAAGCTATCCCACAGCACAATAAACCTCTTAAACATTATGTGATTTCTTGCCTGTACAATCTTTGGCCTTTGAAGGAAGATCTCAGCAGGAAAATCTTGCATAATCACATCCTGTAGAAGCTCACACGTATTCCAAATTAAATTTTGGTTGTTACTTCTCAAAGAGCTAAAAATGCAGTGCATATTAAAGTAGGTATTACAACAACAACAAAAACTAACAACCTCAACCAGTAATCATTAGCTTGAAAAAGTCTTTACGAAAAAGTTATAATAACTCTGAAGAATCTAAAGAAAAGCTGCAATTCTATTGTCGTATCATTTTTAAGCTGGAATTACTCCTTAGTTATGTTAATGCTATATAAAATTAAGAACAAACTCAATTCCAGCTATTATCAAACCCCATTTAAAATAAATATAAGAGAAATAACTTTATTGATTCTGAATTTGAAATAAATGTTAGAAAGCCTGGAAATTCCCAGTGAAACTATTGATTATCTTAGTGGTACGCATCCAATAATCTAACTTACCAGAAAGAAGGTTTGCTTTCATTACCCGGGTTCATGTATAACTTTAAAGCATTTGAATTACATATAACTGGAGTTACATAAAGAAATAAATTTATTAGCTACTCTTTAACTTGAATATTAGTAAACTATAAAAATCTTTTGGGCATTCTACTTCACTTTTTTCTATTCTAATTTGTTTTAGAGAGCACTGTTTCTGAAATTACTTAAAAACCCAAAAACTTGTCCAATCTGAAGCATTTGTGTTCTCTTTCTAAACCTAGGCAAACAGGAAATTAAGGAGGCTTTCCAGCTCAGAGATCTCTCAAAAGAGAAAAAAAATAAAGGCTGTTAAAAAAATACTACTTTTAGAATAGATTTGTCAAATACTACAGTACATGATACCACATTGCTGGTTATGCCAGAAATCTATCACAGCTCTGTGTAAACTCATAAGAAACACAGAAGTTGTCTACTTCAAACACTGTTTTTTCTAAATGGCAGTTTAAAACAAAACAAATCACTCCAGATAGATATCTGCATGACACAGTGTCTGGACAAGGAACTGTGCTTAAACTTCCTACCTTAAACCTAGCTGAGCTACTACTAAAAGTATGGATTATTCTGCCAAGTGGTTGTGGGGGTGCAACAAATGATGATACAGGTTACCAAGAGAGGTTGTGGATGCCCGCTGTCTGGAAGTGCTTAAGGCCAGGCTGGACATGGCACTGAGCAACCTAGTCTGGTGGGAGGTGTCCCTGCCTGTGGGAGGGGGGTAGGAACTAGATGATCTTTAAAGTATCTTCCAACCCAAAGTATTCTATGATTTTGTTTCAGTTTGTTCCATAATTAACGTAATAAAATGTTAGAGAGAAATTTAGAAGACTGAAGAGTCATCAACAAAACAAAATGTTCTCTGAATTAGACACAAAGAATGGAGAGCAAGAATAATAGAAAATGTGTTATATTTCAACTCACAGTCTATTTACTTTGCCCAACTTCAATGCAGCTTTTATGATCATTCATCAATGGTTATTCATTAGGTTATTTACAGAAACAGTCTAATGAAGTGGGGGACAGAAATTTTGAACCACTCTTACTCTAGAAAAATGAAAGCAACTATTTCTATTACTATACCTTTCATTTGATGAAAGAACATGTCTATCGGTGGAAGTCAGAGTCAGCCAAGGAAATGTGGAAAATTTCAAACATTTCACTGCAAAAAAAGAGAGAGAATATTTTTTAGTTTATTTTATAAAAGTATTGCACTGTATATTTCCAAGGCAAAGTCAAAAACTTATGAACTGTCTATTATCTGAAATAGAAATACCTTTTACAAAAGATACTGTGTAAACACACAAACTCAAATACTTCTAATTAGTTTTCAGCAATACAAAAAAATTTAAAGTCATCTCAAATCAAAATTAAGCATGTTTATTAAAGAAAGTGCTAGTAAATATAAAACACATCACTAGTAAACAAGTCCTCGATCTCTGCTTTATAACAAATTGTAATTGTATTGCTACTTAAGAATATTTATTTGCACAGTCTCTAAAAATGGAAAACTGACCTCATGCTTTTACTCTTCAGAACAGTAGAAATTACAGTTGTTATAAAATTATGATATATAAAGTTTTAACTAACATAACTTTAGAACTATTTTTAACTTGAAGTCTGTAATAATTATTCAGTTCTGAAGACAGACGATATATTGCTAAAAAAAGTAGTCTGGTGATTTATATGTCTATCATACTATAAAACCTAGTTCTGAACACTGTATTGTATATTAAATATGACACCTTCCTGTCATATTACATATTGTTACTGGTTTATTGGTCAGGCAAAAACTTGCCAAAATAACAGTGACCTGTGTTTCTTAGTGTAAAATTTCATACTATTTATGGACAAAAACATAGAAGCATAATACTAAATTTCATTCAGACAAAAGATAAAGATTTCTAAAGCATCTAATTCGGTTTTCAGAAAAGCAGAAAGCTATTTCAGACTTAGTTGTAGAAATAATAAAGTATTTAAGCAGAGTCAAGTGACTCTGCAAAGTACATGTAAGTAAAGTATTCTTGTACACTTACAGTTTATTTTACATATTCCAGAGAGTTACACTATTTACTAGAAAAAGGAAAGATCTATAAGGATGAATGCAATTTTTATTAGCATCATAATTGTAGTTTCTTTTATTCTTTTATGATGTAATGGAATTAAATCTAAATTACAATTCTAAGCACTTTCTGTATTTAACATATTCTTACTTTATGCCTACACATACCAACTGTTCTTTTGGGAAGCATTTCTAACTGTGGCACATTACTTCTGTCTTGACAAAAATATCCAGCGAATGATTCCTCTTGAGATGGAACTAAAACAAATAGATGTTAAAAAACTAGAAGAAAATGCAACAATAATGGAAATTAAATTAAATTTATCTTCATGCTTTTCTAAAAGTGTTTCTCATTCGCCCTTGAGTTTTGACCTATTAAGGAAAAAGGAAAGTGGAGTAAAGAGACTGTAGATGTTTATTTTTTACAATCATACTCTACAACTTAAGTTTTGGGGTTTTTTTCCATTCTCTTATGATACTTCACATACCATACAAGCAACAGCAAAAAGAATTACACAAAATTGATTGAAAACTGGCAGCCAAAAAATGGTTTCCTCTAATCTTTCTATGTAGTAGGAAACTAAAATTCTAAGCCTTAGACAGGTTGCAGAAAGCAGAAGAAAATTATCTCTTAGACTGCACAGTATAAGTGACAAAGGAGTGGAAATTGCTGTATCAGCAGTGTCTTTCTCACAAAAACGAAGAGAATAAAGAACCTTCACAGCAGATAATTTTCTCCTCTATATTTGGTGTTAAAATTTTTAAAACAAAGCAACGGAACCACACTGATTTGCTTTCTGACAATATTTAAGAATCAGTGTAACATGTACAAAATAAGCTAGTAGCACACTTAGAAGTGTTCACATAATATGACAAATATATGAACCTGAATACATAGTACCTAGAACACCAATGCAGTTTTTAAAATCATTCTGCTAGATTCACTTACTGCCCTTTTTTTTCTTTTTAAAATTCAGGTCTTGAAGTCTACTATGCAGAAAATAAAAAGTAGCAAAGCATACTGGCTTAACTACATATTTGCTCAAAGTTGATACACTTGCTGCCATAAAGCAGACTTTGGAAATTCATGTCCTGTGTCATGTCCCTATACCCTTTTTTCATTATAGCAAACAAGTGTTACACACAGTAGAAAAGGACAGAGAAGGTCTAGTTACAAACTTTACCATTGTTTTTGAGCAGAGAAATGCCATCCACATAATGGAATATCTGATTTAGCTAACACTCCCTCTGGCAAAATCTGCTTATCATATTTCACTGACCTCTCAGGAATAATTTTCCTATTATGTCTCAAAACCTCAACTTTCCATAGTCTGTAAGCTTTGAATCTATTTTCATTTGAAATAAATTACATTTAAAATATGTGCTTTACCTGGCTGATCTACTGGAGGCTGGGGCTGAGTCTGATAATGTACTGATAGAGAACTAGAAGGAAGACCAGAAGGAAGGAAGAACAGGCCATCCACAATCCCATCAATTATAGCCTGCAAGTTTGGATTCACAGTGGGACGAAGCTGAGAGAAGAATTCCACAGCACCAATTCCAATCAGTTTCTGGGCAGCAGGTGGATGCTACATAAAGACAAATAACTGACAAAGTTAGCTTGATCAGTGTATGAAAGAAAAATTATCAAAACAGCAGTTTCAAGGATGAGATTTTTTTTCCTCTCCAGAGATGCAGTTTAGTTGTTAAAATTCAAGAATGTATTAGGAGATTTAGGAGATATCTGAAATTTCTGCAATATTTCCTCAAGCTTTTTATTTAGTTTTAGTATTCCAAGGTCACAGAGTTTATATATAAGTAAACGTTAGTATATCATACCTTGATCAAACTGTTCACAAAATTTAGTACTTCCTCTTTCATTGGTACAACTGGAAAATTGAACCACTCCAAAAGATTAATGAAAAGCCCCTTTTCATGGACCAGATCAGCATAAGAAATCAAGTTATGATCTAATTTAAGAAGAACAGTCTTCAGAGATCGTTCTCTTATCTCTGCCAGTTCATGGCCTGTGCAAAAAGAAACAAACAAAAAAACCAAACAAAAACAAACAAACGTAAAAAAAATATTAAAAATCCCATTAAGTCATGTGACATAACGTAATTCCTATTTGACTGTCAAACATCTCTGAAAAAAGATATCTTTTACGCTGCCAGTATTACACTTAGCAGGATGACACATACAACTGAACTCACCAGCAGAAAGCTAATCAAGTACTTCTGTGCAGTCTAAAAGTTACATAATCTGGTGCAAAGTTTAAAACAAGAGGACATCCTCTTTCTTGGAGCATGCAATCAAATTCTGAAAAACACTGTGGATACTGAAAGGTGCCTCAGTCACACAAACTGACCAAAAACCATGGGGGGAGTTGTACTAGATGACCTTTGAAGGTCCCAACCCATTCTAAGATTCTGTGAAAAAGCTGCCAGAGCCCACTGACTTCAAAAGGACCATTCCTGAAGGCTCAAGGAGGACCTCATATCACCTTATGAAGACCTGAAGGGGGCCTACAGAAAGGCTGAGGTAGGACTTTTTAATAGGGTACAGGATGCCAGGACTAGGAGTAAACTGGAACTGGAAGTAGTCTGAATATAAGAAAGAAGTTCTTTACGGTGAAGGTGATGATACACTGGAACAGGTTNAGACACTGGAAGAGGTTGCCCAGAGATGTTGTGGATGCTCCCTCAATCCCTGGAGATGTTTAAGGCCAGGCTGGATGAGGCATTGAGCAACCTGTTCTAGCGGGAGTTGTCCCTGCCCATGGCAGGGGGGTTGGAACTAGATGATCTTTAAGGTCCCTTCCAACCCAAACCATTTTATGATTCTACGATATCCTAGAGAGGCATCTCAGTGTGCTACATCCCCCTCCCCTACTCCTGCAGCAGCGGGAGAGAATGGAAAATTAGAAGGTTGAAAACTGACGAGAGGAACGGGACGGGGGAGAGTAAGTACGGAAGCGGAGACCAGGCAGGGTCTTAAAGTAAAGAGTCTCCTCTTTTCCTTCCTCTCTCCCTCCCTCCCTCTTCCCCACGGCCAGCAGTCGGGCCCCCACAGCGCTATGGCGACCGGGCGAGGCCCGGACCCTTCGCTGCCTCCCTGCACCGAGAGGTCGGGACAGTCGCGGTGCTTATGGGCAGCCAAGCCCGGAGCCGCGGAAAGGTGAAGGCAGCCTTTACCCAGCTTCCTGACGAGGGATGACAACTCCATCGCGCCCCTCGTCCCGCCGGCATTCAACCGCCCCGCCGGTTCCTCCCCGCCAAAGGCCAGCGGGACCAGAAACAACTACAAGTCCCGTGCAGCCCCGCGCCGAGCCCGCTCTCGCTACGGGAGCCGGCGGGGCGGCTTCCATGTGGGGCGGGGCTGGAGGGGTGCAGCCTCCGCGTCGGCACTACCGGCGGCGGGGGCTCGCAGGGATGGGGCGGGTGCTGGTCTTGTCTTGGGCAGTTGCCTTCTTCTTCCCGGGGAGCTGTGGCCTGAAGTGGTGTTCCCGGGCAGCAGGGGAGGCGCAAGGCTCCCGCGGGTCCTCTCCTCTGCAGTGTCAGGGACTGGGGGAAAGCGCAGCGCCGGGGGAAGTGGCGCTGCGAGGCGGATCCCGTGGGACCCTGGTGGGTTCTGTTGGCAGAGATGGTTATCCTCGGTATTTCTTTTAACCCCCTCGGGCTTCTCCGAATGATGCAGTGGCTGGAGATGAGAGGAACCAAATGAGTAATTGATAAGTCATTGTAAAATTAAAAAAAAAAACTTTGAGCTTTTGAGATGGGAAAGGAGTGTTTTGGCCTGGGTTTGTGTTTGTATATAGCTGCACCCGAAAGAATTAAAAAGATAAAAAATGGTGGAAACAGACCTGTGCTTCAGAGTAATCCCAGAAGTTTTCAGGTGGATAGATGCAATTTATGACGTGCTTCTAACAGCTTGATGTTAATTACACATGCCCTAGAAGCCTGAGGCCTCTCCATTGGTATTCTGTGCAACTTAGAAACCCAACTGTGCAATGTAAAAATCTGCCTATTCCCAGCCTTCCAGCTCAGGATGCCATAACCTGCTACGGAGACTAAGCTGCTTGTCTAACGCATCCAGAATATTAAGAATTTTAATAGCAACTGCTGTTCTCTGCCCAGACTGAAGCTGTCAACTTGGTGTTCTGCTTGTAGCTTGAATATGAGGTCTGCACATACCTCACCAATCAAGTTCTGCCATGATTCTTCAATGCATATTTGCAACATCAGCTTCTGCAGAGGTCCTAATTTTCTTGTTGCCTGAGTCCTGACATGAAATTCAAAAGGAGAAGGTGTGTTTCTTCATCCTTTAATACCCATATGGCCCTCATTTGGAAACCAGAGAATTATTTATATTTGTAGTAACAAACGTGTTTACTAGTTTTTCTTTGATGTGTCTCACGGCATTCTGGAAAAACCTCCTGCTGACTCGTGTCAAGCAATTGGATGAAGGGGTGAAGTAGGAAGTGAATCCTAGGTTGTTTTGGTTTTTTCTTTTATTACATAGCATAGACTTCAGAATTGTATAGCTTTGTTTCTAGTGCAAGGCAGTTTCACAGAGAAGTATTTCTTGAAAGTGTAGTTACGACACGTCCATCATAGGTTGTCTGACTTGAAAGCTGATCTTGTTTTTTGAAGGGTTGTGCTTACCATAATTGGAAATAATAAATTGGTGTTAGATGGATACGTTAGATGGACACGTAGTTGACAGTGTTGAAGTTTTTGCATGTAATTGTGGATGCACAAAGGGAGACCACCTTTTAATAGTCACAGTTTCTTTTTTGATGTCATGTATTACATGAGAAAGTACAGCAATAAAAATGTGAAAAGTGCAGTACATAATATGCATATTTTCTCCAAAGGGATGCACATCACTGCCCTCTCAGTTTATGTCCAATTGGTTTTTCACCCTGGTCTCCATCACTATGCTTTTCTTTCAGAGTAAATTCACATTAATGTCTTCCATCTGCTGCATCAAGGCAGCTCAGAACTGTCTGTCATTTTGCAAGACAGTATTTCTGTCTGTGGAGCAATAAAACAAAGAGGCTTTATTAAACTAATTATAAATGTACTTATGATTGCTGCTGCTAGATTTTTTTTTCCCACAGGAGACTGAACTCACCTGGATCAGTGCTTTTCAAGATCAATTACAAAAGAGGCATCACTGACTGAATAAAAATTCCTTTTTGCTGTGCACAGTAGGCTCATGCAATAAAACATAAAGAGCTCTAACTGAACATGCACATTTCCCAAATAAGATTGGTGTGAACTTTATGAGACCCAGTATGAGACTTACAATAATGATTGAATGGATTTGTATTTCATTTGGCCAGCAAAGAGAAGGAATTGCTGAAGCAATCATTTCCCAAAATAGATTATTCAAAAACATTTTTTCAGGAGGGAGTGATGCATCATTCACACCTGTAGGAGTGTTCAGTCCAGGTCCTTCTCGCCTCTTTAAATGTGGTCAATCTCTATTGCATCAGGAAAACACTTGTTTTCCTACATTGTCTTCAGTGTCTGAATTAGTTGCTACACAAACTAGACATAGAGTTGTTGCTTGCACACATGACGTGCACTATCCATGAGCATGGGCATTTTGTTCAGATTTTCTTAAACAAAGGCATTATTAACTTTAAGAAAATATTCCTAGCCTTGAAGACCAACTTCAATTTTGCTGCTTGTTTCAGATCAGAAAAGGGTCATGTGTAAACAAAACAGTGATCCATAGGCACACTATCAGCTGGGGCAATATATTTTATGCTATCATGTCTCAAGACTGGTACTGGAGATGATCACCAGTAATCAATTTTCATACAGAGGTGTGATATGTTGGGGGCAAAGTGTGCATCTCAAGAAAAAAATAATAAAAAAAACCAAACCAACACACTAAAACCCAAACTCTTTTACTGGATATTAAAAATTCAAACAAAATGGTGGATGGGTTTAATAATTATTCCTGGCATCACGAACGAGAAATGAGTCTCTCGTTACTGGGAGTGCTGATTTCCTCAACACCTGCATCTCCTATTCCGGACTTCCACTAGTGCCCCAGCTTTCCCTCCTGCCTACTTGTTGCCAGTAGCTTGCCGATTCCCATAACTATACTTTTGAAGCCAGTTTGACTGTTTCCTCTCCACTGACATTATTTAACATGGGTATTTCTTCTACTATGTGTATTCTTACTGATCTGCACCCAAGGTGTAGGAGTTTCACTTCTGGGGAAATTAGTCATTGAATCTCATTTGCATTGTCCCTTACTGCTTCCTTACTGCACTCTACAGCGGATGAACTTTAAAGAACTGCCTACTCCTGTCTCCTCACAAGTGACGTTTCTGTAATTTCGGTGACTTTTCTAAATTTCTTCGTCATTTGGGTTCTACCCCAATTAACTGATGATAAGTGGATAAGTGGTGTTCATTGTGTGTCTCTGCTCATGAAGGTTTTGGAAATAGCTGAAGGTATAAAAATGGAGGTGTCCTTATAATCTTTGTGGGTTTATGAAGACTTTTTAAAAAGAAACATATTTTAGCTCTTTTAATATGGGATGCTTTGTAACTTTGAACATTCCCTTCGGTTAAATGGTGAGATTGAAAAAAACATTTTCTGAGTCTTTAAAGTCTTTAGTCGCCTTTTATTTTTATTTATCACTTCTGTGATTCATTCATTTCAAGGTGAAGTCTTATTATCACTGTGTTCTTTTTTCAAAGCATTTTTTTTCCTTTCCTTACTGCTTTTGAGTTTTACCCTCTCATGTTCCTGAAGTTCTCTGAAGTTCAATATATCAAAGACTCTGTCTGACAGGGTCTTGATTCTACTTTTGATAATATCCTTACTGTAATTCTCAGCTTAACTGTTGCAACTTCTAATTCTCAATGAATTTCCTGCTGTGTGACTCTTCACATATGTCAAAAAGCAGCAATCTTATGAAGAAATATCAGGGTGTGTCAGATGCAGAAAAACATGAACTCCAGCTACCTGTCAGAAAGGAACAAGTAGGGACTGCAATGCCCAAACCACACTCATCACTGCTATAGTTAAAACTTTATGACTTACCAGCTGAAAGAAACTTGCAAAAAGGATGAAGAGAAAGCAAGGAGAATGAAAACATTGGGAATGGAAGGAGGGAAAAAGGAACAAGAGAGTTTAGATGTGGAATTCTTCAGCTGAGAAAATTATCTCTGTATGTTAAACATCTTCTCAGTCTGCCTCTCATTTGGTTTCAGGGTCCACTTAGAAATATCCTTTCCTGCCCTGAAGTTCTGGTCTTCCTTGCTTATCCTTCTCTGTTCACTAGCTGCTATTGGGAAAATAGTTTGCTAGTATCTAAAATTTAAAATAACACCAACTGTTGGTTACCTGTAATACTGTCCATACTGGACCTACTGCCTATGTGCAGCAATGACAACTTGGGTATCTGCAATAATTGCAATAACTTGGGTAACTGCATAACCAACTCCTGGATTCCTGAAATTAGAATTCAGAATCAGTAGGGTGATAACAGGCTTGTAAAGGTTTTCTGTAAACACCAGTGGAGCTGCATGTATAAAGCCCCTTTCCTTTGTGCCTTTTGTAGCCAGGAACAGCATTTTGGTTTTCATTTTTTTAAAGTTATTGACAAGGCCTCAACAGGTGTTTTAATGTAAATTCTTGAATTTTATTGCTTCCAAATTAGCTGCATAAAAACCAACCTAAATACATTTGCAGAAGCAATTTGGAAGTTTATTTGTGATATTATTTATTTGTTGATTATATTGTCTTCCCTAGTACGACTTTATAATTTCTCTGTATGCCCTTTTTGTTCTCCATTTAACTGGTTCTATCTTCTATGCCAAATTGCATATGCAGATATGCAACTGATTTATAGAGTCATGCAGAAAAAAAACACATTTAAATAATTGCTAGACAATTGAATTTTGTGTACATTATTGCATTGGGTGAGACAGTCAATATCAATATAAATGCCTACTGTGAAACCACAAAGCAAAAGAACTTCAGAAAACCTAAATGAGAAAATCTTTCTTCCACAATGTTTATTGAAAACAAACAACTAAAACCACCTTTTTACAGTATAGGCAAGGAACTTGTGGAATTCATTGGCATGGGAGGTTGCTGATGCAAGTAGTACCAGTAAACCCTAGAAAATAATAGGAAAATTAAGGGGAAAAAGTCCCATAGAGAGGCACAAGAAGCCCAGGAAGGCGTGAAGGTGCCCACTGACCTCCCAAGGCAGTGATCAGGGCCTCTGGGCAGGACAGGGCAGAGGGAGTGGGGAAAGCACATCCCTCCAGCAGTGTCTTGAGTCATCACTTGAGGACAGCTTGACTGATCTCCAGTAAGACCTTTCTTAGTCTCATGTGATGTAGGAATTTAGATCCCATCAGAGATAAGATACGAGGAATAAAAAGGGAATACAACTTTAGGAGTGCAGACAAATAAAATTTGAGAGCCTTTACAGCTCTGGAAAGAGCCTCCTCTGCTTTTAGCATTTGTCACATTCCAAACCCTTCAAAGGAGAAAGGCAGCCCACAGATTTTAATTGACATCTTCACAGGTAGTAGGCATTTTCTTCCCTCAAATATATAAATCCAAATTAAACTGAATGTTGGCATGGATTGGGTTGGATTGGATTTTTTTCCCAAAATGAAAAAGTTGGGCTAAACTGTCATGAATTGTATCTGCATCTACCTCACAGAAAGCTGGCAAGGCAGTGCCTAACATATGTAACCAGTTTGCTTTATTTGAGGGCACAGAGCATTACACATGATTTCTGGCTCAGGATCCAAAATTACTACATGCATTTTCAGTTCTAGTTATATAATTTAAAATTAATAAACCACTCTGATAAAACCTTTGATGTTATTGAAACATCTAGAATTTTAGTTTCTATCAAGTCACTTCTTTACTGCTTTTAGATAATTTAGCACATTGTTTAGTGCACTTACTTCATAAAGACAGTTTCTTCTGAAACAAACATCTGTAGTTTAATGCTTGAGTATTAAAAAATATCTCAATATGGCTTACAATTTTAGAAAGCAGTATATTCTTGAGAACGGTTAAATTGTCATGAGGTATTCTGTTATACTAATGCTATATGTCATTGCAAGCATTTAAATAATCAGTTCTTGGATTTGGAAGATATTCCTGTTTTAGCCAACATGATGACATTTTTGTTTTCCTTCTGATGTAACTGTAATTAAATTATCAAGTCTTGGTCAAAACAGGAACTAATTCTTCTTAAAATACTGATGATTACTGAAACAGTCATCATTTTGTATCATTATAATTTATGGACTTGTAAAAATTTCATGTGACATTAATATAACTTTGAATATTATTGCTATGCTGTTAATTGCAATTATAGTATCTGCAATGTATGTATTACTCTTTATTCTCCTCACAAAGTGAGTTTTCCAAACTTATGTCATTACACCTACGCATCTCAGTCATTTAGTCACAAGCCTGGACATTAATTAACTATTTCACTTACTTCATAGTCTGTGAGTTAAGAAGTAAAGAGAAGCCAGTGTTGAGCACCCCCCATTTAATATTTTTCTCCAGTGTTACTTTTCCTTTAGAATTAATAAATAACCAAAAATAGTGCCAAAGAAAGAGGAAAAGAGATTCTGTTTCCATGCTGTCTTTTCAAGTATCTACCAAGTCCCTCAAAATTATGGTTCTCATCACATAGATAAGAGGTTGCCTGCTGTTCACACACAGGGTTTGTATCGTCCAAACACTGTAGATTCACACTGGGCAGAAAGAACAGGAGGGAGAAAATTGTTGAGGTGAAATTGTACTGTAAATTGCATACTGACTTGAGCAGGGCACAATTTCTGATAAGAAAGATAAGAGAGAAAGATAAGATACAGCAGTGACTTGAGTTGTGCTTCAATTGTCACTGTCTATTTTATGTTCCTCAGCTTTTCCAGTATTTGGAGAATGCACAGTAATTGTATGCTGAGATATTTGATGATGGAGTTGGATGCTCCATCTCATGTTGAAGAAGAAAAAATATATTAGGAAAATTTTCTATCCTCAAAATTATAGAAATATTTATATTTGTATCTTGAACACAATCTCACTCTCACATATTAGACTTACTTATCTTGATAGATTGTCCCTAACACATTTCTTGATTTATCAGATGCCTTCCTAGACTTTGAAACTGAATCCTGGACTCCAACTATGATACTTTTCTTGGCCTCTAAATACTGCTGTTGCTGTTTCATTTGGTACATCATGCTTTTATGAGTGCAGTAACTGTAAGAGACCCTAATGCTGAATATTTGTCAGTTGCTGTTTGTGAAGGCAGCAGAAGGTCACATGGCTTGTCATTGCCCACAGATCTGACATCATGACATCTGCAAGAGCTGCAGTTGCCCGAATGTTCTCAGACAGCAGCATGAACAATATAAGACTCTCCATCTTTGGCAAGCTTTCAGGGCTTATTAAAGCAGTTAAGCAGTCTTGGAATAATATGTATATTTTGATTACAGATCCCAAAGATAAGACTTTTTTCTGTTAATTTGATCTGAAATCAATCTAAACGATTCTATATAATTGTCATTCTATTGTATTTCTTACTATGTTTTCCTACTCAGTTTTATATCTCTGTCAAGTTACTATAATTGGTAAGCTGGTATGTTTTGAATGGCAACTCTTATGTATTTTTTATTTGATCCCTATAAGTACTTCTTTGTAAACATCAAACTCAAATTCACCTGTAACACTTGTCAGAGATATAGTGTACATAGGAAACCTAGTTTCTTACAAAACTTCAGTTCTGTCTTTAGAAACAGGCATTTTCCAAATATCCTGAGTGTTGGGAAGTGCTTGGTGGCCTGTGGCCATGGCTCTCTGGAGCAGCTTGGGGAAGGTGAAAGTGAACTATGAGAACATGGATGCCAGAGACAAAATGGATGCTGCTGAGCGGGCATGACTTGTAAAATCCAAAGATGCCTCCTTGGCGCCTTCATGTCCTTGAGCAGGCCCGGCAAACAACTTTGGAGGTAAACAACCTTGAAGAGGCACCACTGTAGGAGTGAGAAGCTAACTGTGAGAATTAACTGTAAGATGCAGCTGTGGGTAGGAGGAGATGGGAAGATGTAGTTTTTAGTTCTTGACCAATGAGTAGGCATAGTTATTGTAAACTGTAACCTCTATATAAGTGAGCTATTTGGGCTGAATAAACGAAGCAACCTTATCACTCATATTATGTGGCTCGTTGTTTCCCTCACCGGCTGGTCGCGCAGGACGTGACACCTGAGAACATTTTTCAGAAGTCAGACTGAAAATGTAACCATATGCATGCGTTCACCTAGGCATATTTTCTTAGCGAACTGACTAAAGTTTTCACTAATGGCACTCTTCTAAGACAGAGCAGCTGCCAAGTAGTGAGCTGGATAGACTGTATTCTGCCTCCAGAATTAACCACAAGGCTGATTATTAGCAAGAATCAGTCTCTGTCATCTTCAGTGGCAGTAGGCAATGAAGGAGAAGCAGAGGAGAGGCATCATCATTTGCAGGTAGCTGCATGCACTTTATCCATGAATAGCCTTAAAGAATAAATGAGATATCCAGACAGAGACACTCAGTAGAGCTGCCAACTTGTTTTTATATTTTTTTCCAGTCATAATTTCATTTGGTTAAAATACTCAATATAAAATGCAGAAGCTTCAGTTGCACTCAGTGAAAAGAGGACATATGTTAAACCATTAGATTAGATGTCAGTGCTACTTAAAAAGGCAAAACAAACCAAACATCTATGTTTCACCAGCACTACAGGCCTCAATATGTTTACCTATATAATATATATACATAGATACACATGTATATATTAATATATACATCTGTCAGCCACACAAGGAGAAGAGTTCCACTAAGTCTCTCTTCACCCATCTCTGATTTATGCCTTCTTTTGCCTCTGATATGCCAGGACTGCCTGGAGGAGTGAATTATCCCATGGCATGCATAATCTGAGGATTAATTTCCAAATGCAGTCACTTTTAAAGGTTACTAATGATCTGAAGTATTCATCAGCATGAAAACATGGAAAGCTTTGTGCTATTTTCAATGAGTTAGTTTTAATTGGTTTTCCAAGCATAAATGACAAAAAAAAATCATACTTCTGCAATCCCTGGTAATGCCTTTTTCTGGTTTCATTTAGGAAAACTATATTAATAGCATCTTAAAGATATGATATATATGATGCATGCCAGGCTAAAAATATTTTTATTTGCTACTGAATTCTTTACCATCTTGGTTCACACATTCATCTTGATCTAGTAATAAATTTCTTACAAAAGAAGCATATTTTTATGCAACAGTGATAAAACTGTAAGATGTTTTAATTTTTTTATAGAGAAGTCGTCTTGTTCACAGACAGTATCTAAACATTTCAAGCCCCTCTATTTAATGAAGAAAAATACATTACTTTTTAATGAATAATGTAATTGTAGCCATTTTGAGAGTTATGGCTGGGTTTTTTGATTGTGTTACAATTCTTCAATTTACAGAGCAGAAATCTGTGTTTCCTAGTATAATTGTATTGTTGAATGGGGGGGGCTTTACAATTTTATATTTTTTTAGGAATTTAAATTCTATATATTTAATACAGACCATAGGAAAAAAGCCAACTAGCCTTATATAATGCTTGTAAATTCCAGTTGCTAATGTCAGGGGCTGAGGAAATAGTAACCCAGTATCTATCTATTGCTTTGCTCTCTGCCTGAAGGAAGCAGATGTGTACTTGTTTCTAAGACTTTCATTATAAAATCATTCCTTGAAATTTTCTCTCTCTCTGCACTAAGCAAATTTTCTCTACAGCTACCAAAGAAACCTGGATTAGACAGCTATAGCACAGGTCCAGCAAGCCCAAAGTAGTTCAGCAGTTAGTTTTGATAGTAAGGCTATAACTGAAGAATGTGAAAACTGTTTCAATGCCAGCAGATTTCTCTTTACAATCTAATTAGATCTATGGTTAGGAAAGAACTAATTTCATTAAGAATCTGTTTGATCTGTGGTGACCCTTTCAGAAAGCAGCACGCAAATTATCTGCTACTAGTGCTAAATAATTGTTTGTCCAATACAAAACACGAATTGCAGCTAGATCTTGTCATTCTCTCAAGTCAGAGGTCTATTACTGGCTCATAGTTCAGCAGAAAGATGACTGGGCTCATATTCCCTTGCTGTGTATGGATTAAACAGCATTTTGCTGGTGATGTTTCAAAATGAGTGGTTTAGTACCTTCCCTGGTATCTCTTTTCACTCCAAGCCACCCATTTAACCTCTTGAAAGCTCTATTGCTACACAGGCTGTTGGCTAGCAATTCTCCATAAGCATATGCATAAGAATGAGGCTAAAAAACAGCATATTCGTCCCTTTCCTTAATCTGATCTTTTTGGAACTCTATATATTTCATCAGGAACTGTCAAAAGTGGTAAGGGGAGCCTCATTAGTGGCAGGCATCTAAGTAAGGATGCTGTTTGTATGCTGATGTCAGCAGAACCGGACATGGGTAGGAGAGGGTGGGTGCAGTTATCAGTGAGGGCAGCAGCAGCTGCTGTGTGTGCACTCCCTACACAACAGGGAGCATCTCTGGGAACTGTAATTAGCACACAGCTCATCTTCCTCACTGCTAGTGTGGGGCCAAAACTGCTATCTAGCCCCAAATTACCATTTGAGAGGTTGTACGCTCAGTTTCATCTGGAGTCTGTTATCCTGCTCAGTTTCATCTGGAGTCTGAAGACCAGCTGCAGTCTCACTTCTGTATGTTTATGAACATCCACTACCTGACATACTGTTTACAGTGCATGATAAAGGGTTTAATTAAATCCTTTTTAATCTTCTGGATGGTTCTGTTTTTCAAGGAAGTGTTCTAAAAATGGAGTAATGTAGGGCACCCCTGTGGGCAACCTGAGCCACCATACAAGAGAATGGTGACAGGCTGGAGTGCTTTTCTCTGCCCTGAGGACTGAATTGCAGCAGAAGCACAGCCTGGGAAAATAAGAAACTCTCAGAGATATGCTGCAGATAGAAGCATGGTTTGCCAGAATATACTCAGAAGCAGAGGAATCTTCGTCAGCTTCTACTTGTCCATGAGGTATATTAACATAATAATAAAGAAAAAACCTTTGGATTTTTATGGTCATTACCACTTAAAGACATTTTTCAGCTTTCATATATTATGCCAGCCATTACCATCCTGCAGTCTTTCAAAACAGGATTTCAAAATACCTGGTGATCAGTCTGGAGCTTGTTGGATTCCTCCTTTTCTTTCTATACCCAGCCATTACTGATGCAAGTAGCAAAGCCTGGGATGCCTGGTAAAGAACTGAGTAGAGTTTACTCATGGTCTGTAGGCAGTCAGAAGGAAAACTGATTTTCTCATGACCCCTTGAGGGATATTAGGGAAAAAATTAATGAAGTAAATTAGTTCACTGGTATATTAACTGTCTTAAGACAAAGTAATAAAGAAAGCAATGCATGACCTTTAACATAAAAACAAGAGGACACGACTATCCTTTTGCTCCTGTAGATTTTATAGAAAATATATTTTTGACCATGAAATGATGGATTAAGGTTCAGTGTTTTCATAAGCAGCTGAGAGGTAGAAACACCATTCCTGTAAACAGTAAGGAAACTGGGCTCTTGGTAGTTCTAGGTGGTTTTGCAACATCCACATCTAGAAATTACAAAGGAAAGAAAGTCTAGAAAGTATTCAGCTCCTTTTTGCTTGAAGGGAAAAATGTCTAGTATTTATGAAGGTTTTATTCAGGCTATTTTGATTTCTTACTTTTCACTTGTGTAGTTATTTTAAACTCAGTTTGAGGTTTTTTTACTTTGTATATTTTTGACTAAAGATTAATTTTATTTTACTGCATTCCATCTTGTATACTTATGCTTTCACTCCTGACAGAAAACAGACTATTTATACCCTTCTGATTCTAACATTGTATATGTATTAATCAATTAGCAGCATGTTGTCTCAAACCTTCTTCCCCCATGCAATTTCTATAGATATTAACTACAATTTTCTTAATACGTCATTTTTTTTTTCAAGCTTTAGCTTCTCTAAAGAAATGCAGGATTAACTGATGTGATTTTTAAACTAGTACATAAAAATACAAGGCCACTATCATCAGGACAAATTGCACACCAGAACCGAAGCCTTAATCCATTTAAGTCATGGATGACTTTTACTGACTTAGAATTTTAAATTATTGACAAAATACCAGTCAAAGATGTATATGTGTATTTGGTATTTTTCAAAAATAAAAATTACTCTTAAAAGTTAGATTTCCTCGGAAATGTTTTGCTGGACATTTGGAAAAAAAATAACTGTCAAATCCTAGTGTCAAAATACTAGGACTCAGAACAGAGGGAGAAAAATGTCCTTTCACAAGCCTCAATACTGTGCAGTCCCCAAATATTTCTTATTTATATTTTATTCCAATCAAAACAGAAATTATTTAAGCAATAGTTGACAACTGATTTTTAATTTTTATTCAAGATCTGAGGCCTTATATGATAAACATTCCTGCTGAAATTGTTTGACAATTACCAGCTTCAAAAAATGTAGCTTCATAGGGTGACACTGAGGTAACCCTAACTGTTCTGCTGCTTCTAAGATAAAATTATATATGTACAATATACTGTTACATTTAAAATTCCTTCTGAGAAAATGAGTGGTAATTCACTACTGAAGAAATTCCACTGGCTTCATAGATGGGAAGTTGCAAACACTGTGAAAGAATGCCACTATAAATCCAAGAAGATTCTGTTACTTAAATATTTCATCACAAGTTATTTGTTATTGATGTGACAGCTTGCATAGTTAGTGCAGCCAGCTACTTCATCCAGCAGTCCTTTTCTAGAAGAGACCCCGTCCTCATATGTGAAGGATATTTCAATAAAACATGCAGGCTTGAGGGTGCACACACACAGAGTCATGGGCGCTTGTTAGTAGCAACCCTCTGCTTATCCTCCAGTCTGCCATTCCATTAAACTTCCTGTGTGGGAAAGTAATGCAATACCAGTGAAGATGACTGCATATTTGCAAATATGACTGCAAATATGCAGTCATCTTCACACTTGCTTGTGTGTGGTGTGCTAGTAAACACATTTATCACACTAATTGTTGTTCAGTCTCATCTGTTTGCAAGTAAGAGATTTGCAGCTAGATAAGTCTGCAGTGAACTCAGTGACACCTTATCTGTCCGCCTGAGAATCTTGCCCAGTTATTGAAGATCAAAGCACAATGAGACAGCCAGGCCTGCTTCAACCCTCAAAATACTGGCAATAAGAGGGAGTCTGTGCCCTCCACACTCTCTCACTGTCTTGCTAACAGGGACTCTCTCACTCATAAGGACTCTTGCTGTCAAGGATTCTCTCCCACTCTGTGGTGCCCGTGTCCCCTGCTTTTCTGCCTCTATCCAGGTGTTGCTTCAGAGATTCCCTGGTCTTTGAGGTATCAAGGTTAAACTTGTTCTTTGCCTTTCATCCATGGTTTTGCAGCTGATCGTGTGTCCTGCCTGCATCAGCTCACACAGCCTGTCTCTAGTTCTCACTTTTTAAAGAAATTACTCTAATAGTTCCCATTGCTTTAAATTGTTTGAGAGGAGTGAAATACAGCTGGCCACTAAGACGTGTCTGACAGTGAGGAAGTACAGGAGGGGACACTTGGGAGTTGGTCACCACTTGCTGGTTATGGTCTTGAGCAGAGTCCTCTGCTCAATTAGGAAGCAGTTGCATCTCCTAAGCTCTCAACAGCATTACACAATTATCTTGGCATTTGAAGGAGTAGCTAGACTTCCTCTTTAGATGAAGCATCCCACACTGGGCAAAGCTTTAAATAGATTACCCGGTTTAGTTAGGATATTAACTCAGATGTTGATCAGGTATGAAAACCCTGTCTTTATATCTTTCCATGACACAAATAAAGGTAGTGTTTTTCCCTCTCTGTTATTCTTTGTTTAATCTGAGATGTTAACATTGCAAATTTTTCACTTTGAAATATTCTAAACAGTTTTGAAGTTTCAGGCTGCAGTAGTAAAATAGAGTTTTCTGAAGGCGACACTCATTCTTTGGATAACAGATGAGTCAGAGAGGAACGTACACATGGGCTTCTTGCCTGTAAACTTATATTAATAGAACTTCCTTGTTCAAGAAAATTGTTCTTCAAAAAGAGATACTGGCCCAGTTGAAGTAAACACACTTAAGTGCCCGGATATGACTAGTTTTGGGAAGAAAAGGTATTGATATTAGAGATAGTTCAGCTCAGCGGTGTATCACAACAGCTGCAGAGAACGGTGCAGCATTTCAGAACACTGAAGTGCACTTTAGTGCTCATTTCTGGAAAATGGCATGGAAACAATCTCTGCAAAAACACAGGAAGAAACAATAAGGTATTCTGGATTGGCAGATATGTGATCATTAGGACCTATAACTTTTAGCTTGGCTAGAACATTATGACAATGAAAGCAAAACCAAAATACCCTCTTAAGGAATTATGAGCTATCTAATCATAACTAAATCAGATAAAACATGAGCTCACTTAAAATGCTATTTTGGCATAAATCAAATTTTTAAAGGTCTGACTTGTGTCTGGGGCAGAGACCTTCACTGGCAAAAAGCAAGAAAAAATAGGACTTTTATAGATTTATATTTTACCAAAATACTAGGTAGGTTTATAATTGTGGGGAGAGGAGTTTATCCCCATGCGTTGTTGAAGTGATTGTGACTATGACTCAAAATACTGGAAAGGCTGGCCTGGCCAGGCCTGGCCATTAAACCTTAGAAACAACAAAATTAGACAAATATATTATCAACCATACTTAGAATTATACACTTCCTTGTATTATTGTATTATTTTTATTTATATATATATATAAATATATGCATGTGTATATGTATATTATTAGAGCAAAAAAATTATCATTCCAGTATTTCTGCTTACTTTTACATTTTTTAATAGAAATTTATATTCTATAGCCATCCATGTAATTTCATGGCTTGTAAAAATCCCTGAGAAATCTTAAACATATAGGAATATCCTAAATGGAAGATCCAAATTACTGTATTAAACTACATTTATGTAACTGACATGGGAAAATGTTCCTGGTGGTTTTCAAATTAAACATTTCAAGCCAAAGAAGAAGGAACAAAGAAACAGTGGTAGTAAGGAAACTGGTTATGTGCCTTTCAGTGAGGACTTCTTACCTGTCCTCAACTATGTGTTATGTGTAACAATTCCTATGCACATGTAATGAAAAGACCACAAAACACAGGAATGTTAAGAGCAAGGAATAGGGAGAAGGTCACCTTCATTTGTTACCTTGTGGATTGTGTCTCTCATTTATTATGCCAAATTGTTGCCTGTCTCACATATGTCAATGTTATGTAAGATTTTGGAATTCTTTTCCTCTATGCTTAAAGACATGAAATAGATTAATTTTTCTTTTACATTAAAATGTCTGTAATTGGAAGTCAAACTCCAGAAGACAAATGTTGCAAAGATGTTTGGCTCAGAAGTTTTATATAATGCAAACCTATTTTATAAACAACTGCCGAGTCACAAAAAATTATGTAAATTATATACAGAACAAATTGGAAAGATCAAACAGCCCATCTCTTGGCTGTTACAGGATTGTTCTTTATACTCTCTCCAGTGCAGTCCAATTCATTATCATCAAAAAGAGCAGTTAATGTGGTTTGAATTCCCTCTGCTACAGATATTTCTAACTGCCTAAACATTTTGCTATTTTAGGTCAGCTCCAAAGTGACTGGTGTCCTCTCTGCTTCACACAGTTTAATATAGCTTAAACGGACATGTTCAGAGGATAACACATATCCTTTCTGAGAATCCTGACATTTGACAGCAACTGCACCGAAAATACTCTACAGGATGTGCTACACTGAAATCAATCAATGCAGTTAAATGCAGTCATATTTGGCGCCCTTAAATATGCTTTGTGAGAAAATAAAACACGAATAAACATCTGCGAATAGTCATGGTTGAAATAAACCTGCTTCTCAATGTAAACTTGCTTTTTTCTTTCTCACAGGGTTCTAACAGCTCTAACAGCTCTGAACCCTCTAGATTCATACCTTTTCTTCTGCAAGATTTTCTCAAGTGTTTTTTGGGTGCGAAATTCCTTTATCCACTGATGACTGGGTTACTTATTTTTAGATACCCTTGCTATTAATGCCAACAGATGTGGGCAAATGGAAAAAAAAATCAATGTTAATTTCTTCTTAGTTTCTTTCTCAGTGTCTCGGTTATTTGCATACATTGTCATGTAGCTGGGTTACAACAATGCCTGTTCTAAATGGCACATGGCAGCAGATTTGCATGAATAACAATGACAGGCAGTGAAGGCTCACAACTGGCTTTGTTTGCTAATTTGTAATGTGGAGGTCAGATATAATGGAATCTGACCTTTGAGGGTAAGAGGAATTGCCCATATGCTGTTCCCAGATCCAGAAACAAAAGCTCTACACATGAAGTGAAACTATTGTCAAAAAGCTGTTACACGGAGAACACTTGTTTCTTTATTTCTTTGTTTATTCTGTAAGCCGTTTTCGCAAAACTTTGTTACATTGGTGCAAACTGCAACCAAGATCCACCCTAACTTGGAAGCTATGTCTNATATATATATATAAATATATGCATGTGTATATGTATATTATTAGAGCAAAAAAATTATCATTCCAGTATTTCTGCTTACTTTTACATTTTTTAATAGAAATTTATATTCTATAGCCATCCATGTAATTTCATGGCTTGTAAAAATCCCTGAGAAATCTTAAACATATAGGAATATCCTAAATGGAAGATCCAAATTACTGTATTAAACTACATTTATGTAACTGACATGGGAAAATGTTCCTGGTGGTTTTCAAATTAAACATTTCAAGCCAAAGAAGAAGGAACAAAGAAACAGTGGTAGTAAGGAAACTGGTTATGTGCCTTTCAGTGAGGACTTCTTACCTGTCCTCAACTATGTGTTATGTGTAACAATTCCTATGCACATGTAATGAAAAGACCACAAAACACAGGAATGTTAAGAGCAAGGAATAGGGAGAAGGTCACCTTCATTTGTTACCTTGTGGATTGTGTCTCTCATTTATTATGCCAAATTGTTGCCTGTCTCACATATGTCAATGTTATGTAAGATTTTGGAATTCTTTTCCTCTATGCTTAAAGACATGAAATAGATTAATTTTTCTTTTACATTAAAATGTCTGTAATTGGAAGTCAAACTCCAGAAGACAAATGTTGCAAAGATGTTTGGCTCAGAAGTTTTATATAATGCAAACCTATTTTATAAACAACTGCCGAGTCACAAAAAATTATGTAAATTATATACAGAACAAATTGGAAAGATCAAACAGCCCATCTCTTGGCTGTTACAGGATTGTTCTTTATACTCTCTCCAGTGCAGTCCAATTCATTATCATCAAAAAGAGCAGTTAATGTGGTTTGAATTCCCTCTGCTACAGATATTTCTAACTGCCTAAACATTTTGCTATTTTAGGTCAGCTCCAAAGTGACTGGTGTCCTCTCTGCTTCACACAGTTTAATATAGCTTAAACGGACATGTTCAGAGGATAACACATATCCTTTCTGAGAATCCTGACATTTGACAGCAACTGCACCGAAAATACTCTACAGGATGTGCTACACTGAAATCAATCAATGCAGTTAAATGCAGTCATATTTGGCGCCCTTAAATATGCTTTGTGAGAAAATAAAACACGAATAAACATCTGCGAACAGTCATGGTTGAAATAAACCTGCTTCTCAATGTAAACTTGCTTTTTTCTTTCTCACGGGGTTCTAACAGCTCTAACAGCTCTGAACCCTCTAGATTCATACCTTTTCTTCTGCAAGATTTTCTCAAGTGTTTTTTGGGTGCGAAATTCCTTTATCCACTGATGACTGGGTTACTTATTTTTAGATACCCTTGCTATTAATGCCAACAGATGTGGGCAAATGGAAAAAAAAATCAATGTTAATTTCTTCTTAGTTTCTTTCTCAGTGTCTCGGTTATTTGCATACATTGTCATGTAGCTGGGTTACAACAATGCCTGTTCTAAATGGCACATGGCAGCAGATTTGCATGAATAACAATGACAGGCAGTGAAGGCTCACAACTGGCTTTGTTTGCTAATTTGTAATGTGGAGGTCAGATATAATGGAATCTGACCTTTGAGGGTAAGAGGAATTGCCCATATGCTGTTCCCAGATCCAGAAACAAAAGCTCTACACATGAAGTGAAACTATTGTCAAAAAGCTGTTACACGGAGAACACTTGTTTCTTTATTTCTTTGTTTATTCTGTAAGCCGTTTTCGCAAAACTTTGTTACATTGGTGCAAACTGCAACCAAGATCCACCCTAACTTGGAAGCTATGTCTCAGCTGAGATTAAAAAAAAAAAATAGACCAAATAGTTGTAGGAAATCTCAAATATTATTTTTCTGAAGCTAAAAGTAGTCAAGAATACAAAATGTAATTTAACCAAGATAAAATGAAAGCATTACAAAAGTATTAATGTTTTGTTTGTTTCCTTCAAGAGTACTGTTTCACTGGATGTGTATACTTTTATTGTTATGATATAACTTCATTACTGGAATACAGGTGAGATTGCCCTTCAAAAGAAGTAATAAAAGAATTCACAGTATAGTGGCAAAGGGCTTTCCAGTTTCTACAGGCAGACTTTGCGAAAATATTTCTTTAGTTTAATTTGCTATTAACTTAAAACCTGAAACAGTCAACTAATTGCAGTTTATATAATTGTGGATTTGGTTATCAGAGGTCATTATGGTCAGTAAAATAACTACACTTACCAAACTGTATCAATGCTGAGGAAAAGACAAATATAAAAAGTTTGACACAGCTAACTTTCCACTAGTTTACACCCAGGTTGATTGAGAGTCACTTAAAATTCAGGAAATAATGATTTAGATTTCCAAGTATTTCGGAACGTGTTGGTAATTCTTATTTTGTGACTTAAATAAGAAGTTGCTTCATTTGGTTATATTGCCTTTAATGTGTCTTTAGAAAAGTGATTTTTTCCCCCAATTATTATGTTGCAGACTTCTAAACATTATGCAGACTATTATTCTATGTTAGGTAGGAATAACTGGCTATTTAAAAAAAAAAAAAATAATTTGAATATGATTCCTTTGTGTGTTGCTTTTGGCCCCAAATGCTCAGTTTCAGCCAGTGGACCTCCAAGACATTGACTTGGTTTAGGTGGTGAGAAATCTGTTCCTTGAAGGATTGTACTCCACGGAGAGAATACATCAAGTTGTGAAGGACTGTATCCCATGGGAGGGACATCAAATTGTAGCAGGGAAAGACTGTGATGAAAAAGCGGCGGAAGAACCGTTGTAGAGTGACTGCCGTATTGGTAACAGGGGGAGACATACAGGTGTCAGGCATTAAAGAGTTGGGATTAAGGAGAAAGATGGGGGAAGGTATTTTTAGCTTTGTCTTTGTTTCTCACTTTCATACTCTATTCTTAACAGGCAATAAATTAAGTCAATCACTCCCAAGTTAAATCTGTTTTGTCCGTGGCAGTAATTGGTGAGCACTTTCCCTGTCCCACAAGCTTTTACATCTTATTTACTCCTGTCCTGTTTGATACAGGAAGCGACAAAGCAGCTGGGTGTGCACTTAATAGCCAATGTTAAGCCACTATAAACAGTCCAAGAAGGTTGTGTCCACGGTAACTTATCTGATCAGCTTCCATTTAAGAACTATTTGTTGGAGTTTTGAATAGTCATAGTCATAGTCATCTAGGTTGGAAGGGACCTTTCAGATCATCTAGTCCAACCATCAGCCCAACTCTGACAAGCCTCATACCCAGACAGGTTTCTTGGGGGAAGGCCACACTGCTAGATTTCTCCTACAGATCTTATATACAGTCAGCTGCCATAGATCCAGGAATGGCTTAGGAGTTCTTGGGATAAGGTATTTTCTGTGCTAAGATACAAGTCTTCTGATGAAATTTGTAATTTATTAATGCACATATTTCTAATTTGTTTCAACATTACTTGAAAATGCTGTATCTTTCCAAAACATGAGCATTATTTCAATAACTTGGATCCTTCATAATCTGCAGAGCTTCTTAACACAGTCCTGAAATGCCAGCTAAAGTAGCAGCCAGAGAGTAAATGGGATTTCAGATATCAAAAAAAAAAAACAAAACCAAACCCAGAAAACTTTTTACTAATTTCCAAAGATCAATGTCATTATCAAAAGAATGGTTGGATGAAACTGTGGGCCTTCCAAGTGGTGGAACTGCAAATCGTTAATGATCTATCTTCCATGTATATATGATCCTAAGAAACAAATAGGAGAATTGCTCATGTTTTAGTGTTTATTCTCATCCATTTTAAATAAAGAAAAGCACAGCTGAAGGGCACTGAAAATATCAGCTTGTGACAGCAAATTTCAATAAAATACATTATGGTGTGACTAGAAACATTAAACATTTAGATAGTATCTTTGATAAAGGACAAACAGAGATAAACAAGGTTGTAACTCACACCAATTTTTAGATGAAAAACGTGTGGCATTGTATTCCCAGTCTGAAAGAGACTGTTCAGATGTTTATGATTTCTCCTGTCTGGTTCATAGCTCTTCTCCTGGGATCACTCCAAAGCTCAGTATGTATCTTAGACACTTTATCAGTCTGGCAAACAAGAAATTAAGAAAGCTTATGAAAGCTAGTATCCTGATACTGAAAAAAAATTTTTAAAGTATTTGGTAATGGCAAAGGAGAATGGTAGATAGCCAAGAGTGTCTGAAGCTTCTGCTTTCTGGTAGCAGCCTGACCAGATGTCCAAACATCAGACTATAGCAGGTAATTGTTAAATAACTTCACAAACATTGTGCTAGTACATGATAAGGTTAACAGAAGAGGTGATAGCTCCTAACTCACAACTAAAATTTATCCAAGTGATGACACACAGTTTCATTTTGCAAGCTCATCGTCACCTATGGATAGAGTAACCAGAAGAACTACATGATTCATTAATTTATTTTCTTTATTATGGAAGAACAACAAACTTTTCTGATGTTTCTTGAATCTAGCAAAAGCTTTTAGATATACAGAGAAATTTGGAAAGTTAATTTTGGATTTACAGGCAATATGTCTCTTCATTAGATAAACTTAAAGAAGCCATGAGAAGTTTTGTTAAGAAAAAAAAAAGCAGCTATGAAATGGCCTGCTGATGAGAAGAGAATGCAGATGGTCTGTGCGTGACTGGAGATTACCAGCTCAGCCAAGACTTTTTCCCATTCTGTGATACCGCCAGTTTCACACTCGTGCCTAATGTTACTGCTAATGTTCCTTCTTTTACACTGATGTGCTTTCTGCAGATGATCATCTCTGAAACTAGCAGCTCTGCTTTGTGGTGCTCATTGCCAAGCAATGAGAAAATGCTTCGACAAACTCCCCAGAGACTGAGCGAAGTGACTAGCTCTGTAACACAGTGTCATCCAGTAGAAAGTGACCTCTGCCAGAAGGCAGGCAGAGGACATTGGTTTCTCTTCTTTGTACTACTAACTTGGCAGCCATCAGAAGAGAGCATATGTGTGATTAGAACTACAAATATGATCTTTAACCTGGTCAGAGAACAGCACACTTGATTCTTAATATTAACACTTTACTAATGAAATCTGCATCCTTTTCAAATAGGTAGTGAAAATGCACAATTTTGCAAAAAGTTTCCTAGCTACAAAATTTTGCAAGGATCAGCTTTTTTTTTT
>VZTY01035423.1:45423-59207 GCA_013400935.1 Turnix velox | reverse complement strand
ATCATTTGAGTTAAAGGCATCACAGATATCTGATACATTGCATGATACATAACCTGAGACAATCAGATATAAATAAATTGATGCACTATGTCAGTCAGTAAGTCAGTAAGGGATTTGAGAATGCAAGACTGAGTCACCTGATTTGGCACAGACCTTGTTTGTGACATAAAGCCATCCCCTGATTTCTTTGTACTTGTCAAAATAGTAGTATATGTGTATATCTCAGTACACTTGGTTGAAAAAAAAACCAAACCAAACATGCAATGCCTTGAAATGTCTCAGGGATTGTTAATTATCCAGGTAATGGGTAAGTTGTTTAGATGCAAAAAGAGAATGTATCAGAAGTGGAAGTATGAGAGGGTTAACTGGGATGAGTACAAAGAGGTTGTCTGAGCAACCGGGGATCAGGTTAGGAAAACTAAAGCCCAGGCAGAATTAAAGCTGGTCAGGGACATAAAGGGAAATAAGAAGAACTTTTGCAAATATATAAATGACAAGAGGAAGAATAGGGAAGATGTGGGCCCTTTCCGAAAGGACACTGGAGAGCTGGTCATACGGATTTGGAGAAGGCTGAGGTACTCAATAACTTCTTTGCCTCAGTCTTCACTGGCTGCCCTCTCTCTGGAGGTGTTTAAGGCCAGGCTGGACAAGACACCGAGCAGCCTGATGTAGTGGGATGTTTCCCTGCCTACAGCAGGGAGGATTGGAACTCAATGATCTTTAGGGCCCCTTCCAGCTCAAACCATTCTATCATTCTAAGTTCAGGGAAAGGAAACAAATGGGTAAGTGACACCACAAATCTGTGTCTAAATTCACAGCACTCAGAAGAGCTGACAGAAGAAATACTGTGATCAGTCAAAGCTTTGTAGAAGCATTCACTTGTACCTTTTGGAAGTCCAGCTTTTCCCATTTATTCACAGCTTGGGAAGTTTGTCTAAGGAGGAGTCATTAATTGAAAGCTACTAAACATACAGACAAAGTATATACACTTTATTTAGTCATCTCAATCTTTTGCAGGTATTTGCTTGTGTCTGTGAGCGCCGCTGTCCATGCTCTGCCATTGCTTTCCCTGTATCGGATTTCCCTGGAAATCATACTTAGACCCACATTGGTTAGCATAGTGCCGGCCCTTCTGGCCTTCCTTCTTTAATTTTCAGTGTCTACCAGCTCAGTAAATTCTAAACATTACTAGCATATATACAATCTATTATGTAATTGGTTTCGGTATCAAATTTTCCTGTTGGTTGGAATGAATTTACATGATAAAGAATCATACAGACATAGTGATTTACATTGTGCAACTAGGAGAATTGGTTGGAATATATTAATAAAGTTTTGTGTGGAAAATTAGAATTCAATGAATACAAGAGTGATAAAGTGTCAAAACCATATGTAATACCTATTTTAAAACTATTGCTGTTTAAAATAAGAAGGCAGAGCAGTCAACACGAATTTACAAATGATATGTCTGTCTTCTCTCTGAGCTCCTTTTTTTTCTTCTTATGTGCTTGCAGATTTTTTTATTCTTTAGATATTTCATGACATATCTGACCTTTAGAGTAACTCAATTATTTTGAAGGGTGTACCATATTTTTCATGATATGTATGAAGCACTTAACATTTAAAATAAATTTTTACTTTTGATGCCTGGCAGAAATAAAAAGGTTCTGATTGTGCTTGACACTTCCTTTATTTATTTATTAATATGTCAAGTCTAGCTGATGCAGAAAGAATGACAATAAGAAGTTGTAGTGCTCTCAGTAGTGTCCAGGAGGAACCTAAATTTTTTTGAAACCACAAAAGTGCCTGTATTCTTCTCCATTAATTCAGTTCTATATTCTTATCTCATACAGTACTCATCTCTTCCTAGGTCCTGGTAAACCATGAGTTGTACTTCTAAACCTGCTTTTTGGATCAGAACAGTACTGTGAAGCATGGGTTAAAAACACAGTCTGCTCCAAAGGCCTACATCTAAGTATAAAAATGAAACTTACTAAGAAACTTCCCCTATATGATACTTCTATAGAATATATGTATCCCTTACATATTTATGAGATTACTCTCAGGGAAAAGGTTCTACCAATAAAAAAAGATGTGAACTTTTTAATGTACAAATACTGGAGAGGAAGACAAGACAGTTATGGGATAAATTACCTTCTACATAGGTTTGCATATTCTGCTGACAACCTAATTTGCCAGTTTGTACTGGAAGATCTGAAAAGAACTGAAAATTGTATTCAGTATTGTATTCATTCAAAGATGAAAAAGGTAATAATTTTGACAATGCAGTAATATTAGAAATTCCATCGGGGAATACCTTATTTAATCAAAAATAGACTGTTTTTCTTAACAAGATCTACATAGTTTTGTAAATGAAGTAATTAGAATACCAATTAGTTAAGGTGATGTTGTAGGGTGAAACATTCCAAAAAATAATTAAGAGATTTTTTACCTCATGTCAGTATCAAAATATAACCTTGGACTGCTCTGTGAGGTCCACCCAGAGTAACTCAAAATCTGTTTCCTTGAGGGATTTGTTATAAACACTCACTTGAATGCCTCTGCCTAGCTGAATGCTATAGTTTTTTATGATTTTTTAAAATCACACCTTTACCTTTTCTAGTTTTATATATGAAAAGAAAACCTGTCGTGTTTCCTCAATGATATTTTTCTACTTCTACTAAACTAGACAGATCTTCGTAATATGCCTTAATATTTTGTCAAGATTAATACAACATAAAGTCCAAATCTAAAGCTCTATGTCTACAAAGTAGGATAGAAAATGAAATAAGAAACCAAGCAAATGAATATTTTGAACGAAGAAGTGTGTCCTTAATTTTAAATTTAAACACACTCATAATTTCACCATCAGTCAAATGCAAGTATTTTGTAAGCAATATTAAACACTCTGCACTCTGGCCTACTTTTATATGCTTCTTAAAACAACAACGTCACAGTAACTGCCTCTAAAAGGAGGCAAAAGCAAAGGACTCACAGTATCACAGGGAATAAGGTGCATTACAATGTCATGTTATCAACTACTGTAACATAATGCAGAAGACACATGAAGGTATCTGAGATTTGCTCAGCTCATAAACCAATTGTGGTATCCCTCATCTTCCTAAAGAATATTTACTACAAGTCAGTGTCTCCTGGAGCATCAAGTCAAAGGTGAAATACAGGTTAAAAAAGAAACAAAGAGCCAACATTAGGGAATACTTACTCAGTCTCAGAGCACTAAACATTTAGCACAGATTACTTCATGTAATTTTTTCTTTATAAGTGCACTATTGTTAACCCAGAAAGTCAGAAACACTCCAGGGAGAGCTACATATTGCCCTTTATGACATCTGCATTCTGCATGGCCTTTGTTCATCTTCTGCTTTAATTATTTCTGTATCTATTTTTTTTAATCACTTGTTCAGCAAACAAAAGGTTGACTCAATCAAAGAAAACAAATGTTATAACACCTTTATGTCCCAGCAGCTAGTGATTGAGAAAATTAAACTAATGGCCAATCACAAACCATATTGGTGCATAACCACAAAATTATGTATACTTTACAGAGCAGTACTATGTTATAAAATTAATTATCTAAATTATCTAACCCTGAACATTTTGTCATTCCCAGTAATATATTTTTTTAAATGTCAACACTGTGTGTATTTATAATTGGCAAAATAAAAAGCACATGTAAAAATCTACAAAGAATTTGAAATAGAAATTACTGTTAAATTGACACTGCATAAATGAATGAACTACATGAACATTGTTATTGTATTAATCAGCAAGTAGGAATATTTTTACAATTGGATCTGTAATAGCTCAGAAGAAAAAAACTATCTAAATATTAAAAATAGTAAGATTTTTCAGTACAGTTCAGTTCTTCTACATCCTCATTTGAGGGATTAAACCTGTCTGATTACTGACTACTCTAACCATCTAAACCAGTTCAGAATGATTTGGGAGAAAACTCCGCATGAACTCTGCCTGGACTGTTACACAAATATGGTGAGAAAAATGAAGAGGCAAAGTATGTTCCATGAAACACCATTTGACCCAGTACAAAAGTACAGTTATTTATACCTAGAAGCTTAAACATCTGTATTTCCTCTCATTGTCCTACGAGGCACAATGAGATGTGATCCTTACCCCTTCAGTGCCTTTCTACAGCAGCATGGGAAGGTAAAGTGGGTAGAACATTTTTCATCTCTAAAATCATTGCAAATAATGGGTTTGGAGGAGGAAAGAGTGAACAGACATCCAGTAGGAGCAAAGTCCATTTGTGTCAGTCCAGATGAACCAAACCAATAAAAAAGGGGCAGGAAGTTCTGAAATCAAGGGAATTTTCCATAGATGAAATAGCTTCATTAGGGTTGTTTCTTCAGCTTTGCTACAGTTCAATGGACTAGAAATTATATCAGAAGCTAAGGTCAGGAATGAAAAGTAAGTAGATTTTTATTTCTTGAGAACTCGACCACAGAATAGGTTAAGATATCCTGCTAAGGGGATCCTCATCTGAAGGAAACTATTTTCAGAGAGGAAAAAGAATTGAGACCTGAATGCATCTACAAGAAAAAAAGAACTGAGGAAACTAATATTCCACGAATTCACAAATAGTTTAGAACTTATTTTATTCAGCAAATAAAATTCTACACATCCACATATTTCCTTTAGCTTGTGTTTCATCTCCATAAACAGTTTAGATGAGGATGCTTTCCCATTTTGTTGGCTACAGAATCATTACCAGAACTGGATCTCACCTTGACCACAGGTCATCAATATGTCATCCCACTGCAAAGTCAGGATGCTTGATGGCAAAGACAAATTGCTAGAAAAACAACCAACCAAACAAAAAACACTCTAACAAAAGGTGCACAGAAAACACTATCTCTCATAAGGATAGTCACAGTATTGTTCTGTTCCAGCAATCATATCCCAACATGTAATAAATGAAGTCATTTGAATCATAATCCAAAGTGTTATTCCTTTTATGCTTCTTTGTCTCTCAGAATTTATTACAGCAAGTGCTCCTTATTGGATTAAGTCTTGCCTCTCAATCAAAAAACAGGTGCAGCAGTTCATGTGAGGTGAATAGCATCTGCATGTAGACAAAATGTATCAGTTCACTGACCATCCCTGTAACTCCTCTGACATCAGTGCATCTGTAACTCCTAGTGATACCTAGATCCATAACGTGTTTTTTCCTCCTGCTTTTTAAGAGTTGTCAGATGTATTAGTGGTCCAGCTACTTTTAGAGCAATCATCACTCCTCTCTCAGAGGTTTTTGCTGATAGGCTCTAATCAGTTATGAAACCCATTACTGGTGATTGTGTTTGTGAGCACAAACTTATAGAATCATTACAACAGACAGCTAGGACATTTACACTGTAGAGCAAGTTATATATTATAACAAAAGCAGCATAAATTGGAATTGATTTCATTAGAGAAATTTAACATCAGGAAAATAATGGCACTGATTTTTCTGCAGGGACACTACTGCATTACAATGTTGCTTCACTAAATTAAAAAATGTTATCAAGTTGGCAGTAAATTCTGGAATGCATTGCTGTGCCAAGTATAAAGCTTGTCTAATGACTGAAAGATCATTTATAATGATGCAAACATATAAGAGAAAGTTTTTTAAAAAAAATACAGAGCAAAACAAAACAAACCCCAACAAAACAAAACTGAAAAAACACCACCAAACCAAAGCTACCAATGAAATTTTAACCTCAGAAAAATTTAAGAGCAGAGTAACAGAATACTACAAATTACAGAAATAATAAAAAAAATAAATGCAATTTGTGAGAAGTTTAATAAACTGAAAGCACTGCTGCTGCTGCATTTAGTTTTTTACTGTTACCGTAATATTTATTTTTTACTGTTACTGGAATTGTTTATTGATTGGAATACTGAAATCACTAGAGCATTTGTGCACTGTACTATAAATATTTGTAATTCTGTCAAATGAGATGTTTCACTCAAATGTTTAAGATGATCTTTTTTATTGTTATTTTTTAAAGCACATAAACAAATAGTGCAGAGCTGCTAAGACCATTTTGGAACTCTTGAAATGTCCAGTGCTGGAGTGGAGAGAAAATAGTCACTGCTATCTTAGATTTTAGTTGAAAGTGAAAATCTATTTGACAGGTGCCTATTCTCCTTCAATGGATGAGCAGTATAGGTAGATGAGATGTCTGTCAATAAATAATTCAAGAATAGGAACATATAGTGAAATGTCCCCACGTTATCAAATTCTTTCTTAGAAAGGAAGATACTGATGCATGAAAAAAAATAATGCATTATGTTTGTAATGGAATCCATCTTATTTGAAATGATCATATCACTCTTCATTGACAGACTTCTGAGATACTTAATAAAATAACAAATCAATAAACTAAATTTAAATATCTAAATGCAAGACATTTGAAGAGAATTAAGACACACTTAAGCTTTCATTTGCTTCCATTTGCTATTCAAGAAGGCTAGAGGCCTCCCATAAGTGCTTATATTTTCCAGCGATGTATCTCAGACACCTGTATCTAGTCAACTGAATTGCTTGTCATGTGCATGACATGCGACAGTCTTTCATTTTGTTTCTATATTCTTTGTTTCTATTTAGGATTACATTTTCATTGGGCTATCCTTTATACATTCTTTTATATTCTTTTATACATTCTTTTATATTCTGCTGACAAATATTTGCTGTCTGATTCAGCTCTAATCACTGGAGCTGAAATTTTCTATTTCAGGCTTAAACAAACATATTGAAGACCAAAATAGAAGCAGAGACATCACTTTGTCCATATTTTATAATTATATACATTGGGAAATGTATATAGCTTAACTTTGAATGTTAGACCGTGTCTCTTGCCAAATCCAAGACAACTTGGCCAAGTTACAGGATTTTTGTGGAAAAAAAAAAAAGAAAAAAGAAAAAAGAATACTTTTGCATAATGCTTAGAAGACGTTGTCTACCCTGAGCATGATTCAGTTTTAACTTCAAAATTAACCTCCCAAGAAAATCTGATTTAATTCAGACCTCACAGTTCAGGTGAAGCAGATTTTTTGATTGCATTTCCAGTTGTCAGCCTGGGAAGAGCAAGAAGGACACCACAGTTTAATTTATTTTTTAAGGGATACGGAAACTGGGAAAACTGGGCTCCTGAGAGTGATGAAAAGCATCAGCAATTTATCAGAGGAAAGAAGAAAGAGGTTAGTCTGAAATATAGTAAAATCCAGAACGTCAGTGGTACGATCTTAGGTTCAGGGTTTTTTGGGTTTTTTTGATGCCTTCAGTTCTTCCTCACTTGACCCCTGTCATTTCATCTTCTAGGGAAAAGGCTGTGAAAGACAGTGTAAGGACCAACCAGAATCACTATCATATTAGCTGGCTAGTCAAGCATAATAGGTAAGATTTCCTTTATACTTACTTTTTGTTCATAAGGGGAATTAGCTCCAATTTCACTTCAATTTCTTAAAGTCTTCTCAAAATATGTAGTAACATAACAATTTTTAAAAATAATAATTGCAATTTGGAGAATACACTTAAAATTCACTAGAATAAACTTTCTGGAAGTGGACAGATGTGCAAGGTACAGTTAGCTTTTTTCCTTTGGAAACTTCCTTAAAATGTGGCATATTTCACATATTATATCAGAGTAAATTAAAATAGAAATTGGAACTTCTATTATAGAAGTTGCAATTATAGAAATTCTAATCTATAATGCTCGAATATTTCCAGTTGTTATGACTTTGTGTAAGTGCGGTATTCATATTTTGTAAATTGTAATGTTCTGCATACTTGACTTTTGGAATTCTTTTTTCTTTATTCTTCTATATTCTGAATCATATGGCTATATCAAAGCCCACTGGGCAGAGGAAGCAAAAACAAAGGGTCATTTTCTTATGTGGTCATTTTCTTATGTGGGAGATTCACTCCCCCAGAATAGAACAGACTTCAATAGAGTTATTTGCAAAAATCAGAGTAGGAAATTATTTCAAATATTTTGCTAATATCAAGGCAGCTGAGCCTGCAATTTAGTGTCCTGAAGAACTTTGAGTGCTAAGCATGCACTTATCTTTAAGCACATGAATGGTCCCAGAGGAGCCTTTGTTGTTCTTTGATTATTTGGTTTTTTTTCTCCATTAAAGTCACAGTTATAAACATTTTACAGCCCTGAGTGTATCTATTGTAGGGAAGGGGGGGAACAATAAAGAGATGCTCCAAGTGGGGGATTTAGAATAAATCTCTAAAGACAATTAAGTTAAGGTGTCATTTGCCAGTTCTGCTATAAGTAATAAAAATAGCTACAGAAAAAGAATTAAGGGGTAGGAACGGGGTTGTGGCTGGAGGGAAACAAGCTAGGGAAAAAAAAAGATCTCAGAGCACCCTGCAGCAACCTCTAGAGGGTATTGCATGCAACAGAAGGAAAAAGTTCCAGAACAACCAAGCTCGTTTCACCAGAGCTTTCCGATATTTCCTATATAGTCTTCTACCAAAACACCTAGTTGATAAGGTAAAGAATCTGGGCCGCGAGGCCAAGGGTTCACAGACACTTAAGAACTGTGTTGAGAGGTTCATCTTCTTGTTCCCATATGAGCACACAAACCTGCAAATATAGTGACAATGTCAAGTAAACAACAAATTGGTTTTTCTCCATGTGAACATATGAAAATGGAATGAGGAAATTGCCCTGGGAAAAAGTCTCTTTTCTAAACATTTATCACTATGTTAAGCTTGTCTTCATGCAATAAACGAAGTCCCTTAGAGTAGAGCTGGGATGCTAATGACAATGGGATAGGATTTATGGCCAGGTATTGACAGGAAGTACTGAAAATCTAAAGTTGCAGATGATTTATGAGCCACCATTCCCCAGCAACCGCAAATGCAATTTATATAGACTCCTAGGAATTATGGTAGAGAGCAATACTTTAAAACAACAATTTTAAATGAGAGCATGCTAAACATATATCTTTGATGAAAAAAAATGCATAAGATAGAACATTGTAATGGAAATATTCTAAATATATAATAGAAACTTTCCAATAGGAGGAGGGGTGAAAGTTCAGTATTACACTTAGAAATGCATAATGAATTAAAATCCTCCTTGTCCTTCCTTTTTATGGTAAGTATGAGTGATAATTGTGGTGACAGCATTCCTGGTGTGTCTTATTATACTTGATGCCTGAAGGCATAAGGACAGAGACATTTTTAGGCATGTTCTATCCTTGGTCATCTTTCCCCGGCTTTACTTTGTTGAGTAAATCCACGTGTCAAGGACAAGAGTGCACTATCTCCTAGGTGCTCCTCACCTGTACCTAGGGAAAAGCTGTTCAGGCTCAACAAAGATTTTTATTACCTCAGTCTGAAACCTGATGGTTAAGATTAATCTGCATGGTCAAAGGAGAAAAAGAGATTGACATTTCTGTGAATGATTTATTCCAGTCAAATAGCTGATACATTTAAAAAGGGATTAACTGCTCCCTGTAGTTTTCACTTTCTTCTTGGGTTTTAGAGGAGCCTAGATGACTGGTGTGACTACAGTTCTCATTTTTAGAGGTCAAGAATCAGGCAAGAGGGATCCAGTTTTCAACGAAGACATGCTTTTGCCAAATAAATCTGAAATAAAATGATCTTTCCTGTTTTAAAATCTGTTATAAGCTTAATTATGTTAAAGTAATGAAAGAATGATCTCCTTTGCACAGACTTGTTGGAGAAAATTGTCCTTTTTGCACAAATGCATCAAAACAAATTCTGACAAAAGTTTGCTAGAGGAAGCAGACTTGTTAGGAATAAACTTCCACTACACACACTCAAGAAACCCTGTAAACCAAATAAACCAGGCCGGTTTTTTTTCCAGATTATGGACAATGAATATGGAGAAGTCTATAGCCAGCAGTCAAGGTCTCTGAGAAAATCCTGAATATTTTATTTGCAATTTATTTGCCTAGTCAGGGTATCTCAACTGAATTTAGCAAGGAATTAGACTCTCAAAGTTTAGGCCATAGGCTAAAGTAGTATCTTAAGCTGCTTCATTCTCCTGGACTTGAAATTTTTTTTGAGTAGGGATACATAATGGAATAAGTTTCAAAACTTTTTATTTTCTGTTATTCAAAGATAATTATTTTTTCATTAAGTATTCCTCTAAGGTCATCACCATACTACTCTTTGCAATCATTTTCTTTAAAGACAGTGTTCTGAGCCAAAGCTCAGAAAACAGTGAAAGAATATATACATTACAAACACATATGTCCTATCACACTTTTGAGGACCAGTCTTTTGGATTATTTCCTCTAACACATTACTCTAACACAGCACCTAATTTAGCATCCATCTTAACTAAGGAGATAAAACATTTATTCACTGATCTTACAGGCACTAGAAACCTGCACCAGGAGTTATTGGCATCTGAGGCCACAGCTTTTGAATGAAACCAGAATGTAAAAGATGTAGTTCTCTTTCCAGTAAGCCACTGAAGACAGTGCTTTGTGGGAAATTACTTGTTCAGATAGAGAATAATTGAGATGAAATTTTGTAGTACAAACTAAAAATGCATTCATTTGGTAAATTCTCTACTGTCAGATGCAAACTCAGCTGGAAGTAATACAAAAGAAAGATGGCCTAGATACAAAGTACTTACAAGATATTTAATGTTTCCATTGTCATGAAATTTGAAGACAGGTGAGATAACTTCACCAGCAATATGAAAGCACCGTTTCTATTCGGTTTTAGTTCTAGCTACCTACATTCAAAACTGAAATATAAATGGAAAATGGAAACAGGTAGCCTGAGCAATCCAAGTCACAAAGACTTCATTTTGATTTATACTTTTAAAATAAGGATTGAGAAGAATTATACTTGTTGCTAGTAAGCTTTGAAGGAAAATGAACCATTAAAGTAAACCAGTAGTTTGGACATGGGAAATGTATGCGAATAGATTTGAAACAAAGATTGAGACACAGATTGAGAATGGGGAATGAAAAAGAGTTTTATTTACTCATAATTCTTTGAGAAATAGCAATAATAAAATAGACTACATGTCCACAGTAAATCTTTAGACTATCTGTACTTACAATAGTAAGTGAACTGTTTTAACAACATATATTCCTTCGCAAACCAGTATCATGTAGGAGAAACCATGAATACTTAAACCAATTGCTAGCTGATGTTAAGCCACTGTTACAGCAAGCCATGTTTCCTTCTAGGGACATGAACTCTAGAGAGCAACATTTTACTGAGCTACAAGTTTGCCAAACTAAAATCTAATAGATCTCTGCAAAACGTAAAAAGATTTATGGATTTTCCTCAGGCAGATGATCACCATATTTTTCTTGACAAGAAATGTTTAGATAACAAATATAATTTAAAATAATTTATGTTTGATCTTTCATGAGTAATACAGTTGCTCCATACGTCATGAATGTAATGCCAATGATTTGACAGATTGGTATTTTCTTCTTTTATTTAAAAATGAGAGGTAGATAATGAAAAGTAATTATAGCTTAGAAGCAGAGAATTTTTATATTTATTTTTGTTTTTATGGGTATTCCACACCTATGACTAGACCACTGAGAAGCATATTCAGACACAAAGTGACTATATTCCATTACCCACAGGCCTCAATTAAGCGTTATCCATATCTACAGAGAAATGAAACAGATTTTCTTTGGAGTACAATTAACCTCATCAAATTGAATTTTTATCTATTTACTTCCACAGGATCTGCCCTGTGTTTATTTACTGGCTTGCTCCACTTGATGCTATATTGTTTTGCTTTACAATAATATTGTTCACTTCAATTTTGTTACAAATTACAGCCCTTCAGGGGGATTAGTCAAGAGTATTATGCAATAAACCTATACAGAATTGGAGAGAGTATCAGTCAGTGATTAATCACATATAGCTCTTTAAAAGAGATAGTTTTTTGTTCCTATTATCCACATCTCACATGCAGTCTCTGGCCTCCTGAGACAAAGCTGAGTTTATCTGTGGACTCGCAATAACAGCATCCACTGTAGAGGTGAAGAGAATTTAAGCCAAGTCTCTTTATTAAAGTGCTGCTGGCAAAATTAATGCCCTGAAGGACTTGAATTGGCAGTTAACTCTAAGCTGTTTTCTTCAGAATTACAAAAAAAGCTTTTAAGTTTTCCACCAAAGAAATAAAAGTGAAACCACTGCATTTGGAAAAGAGAACATTTTTTCAAAATGGTCAGCAGAGAAGTATTTCAGGATCACGGTGTCCTTTTTCATAACAACTGCAAGGTCTGTGCCCTCATTGTTTACTCAGCAAATACCAAAGCAGCTCTAAGGGGGTTCTTAAAGACTTGGTTTTGGACTCAGAAATAGCCAGTGTGTATACCTTCCAGACTGGCACGTTCTACTCATTTTGTGGATGATTCTGGTTTATGTCAAACTCTCCAAGAGATGCTCTAGGGAGCCAATAGGCTCATTTTAAATTCTCAAAGTTTTTGACCACAATCCAGTCCTGACAGCACACTATACCAGACCTGCCACTTAAATACTCCATATGGATTTAAGGACTTAATTAACTTCTTTCCAGGCAGTGTGATGGACCAGAGAGGAAAAAAGTATACACCAACTCTACAGTTAGATTCATGAACCGTCTGCGATGCTTTATCTTGCAACCACAGCAAAGGCCATGACAGGAGGCTTGTTTCTATGAAACTGGTCTGGATTGATCTTATTTCCAGCATTGGGGGGTGACTTGAAAGGAATGGACACTCACAATATCCCCAAGCTATTGTTTGCAGTGTCATGCAGAAAGGCCTCCGACAGCAACAAAGAACCGTGTGTCTGTGTCTCAAACTGACCCTCTGCTGGGGCAGACTCATGAGAAAAAGGAAACACTAATGGGCTGAGGCAGCATCAGTTTTACAGAACAGCAAAGGCAAGACAAGTCAACAGCAATAACACGAGACCAACTATGGTACCATCACTCAGCTCCCACACACTGGGGCCACCCATGCTACCCGCAGCCACCTCCTGCAACTCTTTCCTGGCTGGCTCCCAGCTACTGTTGGGGCATGGCTGAGATGTCTGTGTCCCTGCCAGAACCTGGGGAAAATTGACCCTATCCCCACCAGATATAAGGCCACATTGTCACACAGGACTAGTACCTCTGAACCAATAATTTAGGGATGAAAGTGCCAAAGAATTTTAGAATGTATTGAGCTGGAAGGGGCCTTTAAAGGCCATCTAGTCCAAACCCCCTGCAATAAGCAGAGACATCCCGCACTAGATCAGATTGCTCAGAGCCTTATCAAGCTTGACCTCAAATGACTCCAGGGATGGGGCCTCCACCACCTCTCTGGGCATGCTGTTCTAGTGCCTCACTACTCTCATGGTGAAGAACTTCTTCCTAATGTTTAATCTAAGCATAACCTGCTCTAGTTTAAAACCACCGCTCTCCATCTCTGTCCTCAGCCTTTCTGCTGTGCTGCAACAGATTTTTTCATTGCACCTCAAGTTTGGGTTGGAAGGGACCTTAAAGATCATTAAGTTCCAACCCCCCTGCCACAGGTAGGGACACCTCCCACTACATCAGGCTGCTCAGTGCCTTGTCCAGCCTGGACTTAAACACATCCAGAGAGGGGGTGTCCACAACCTCCTTGGACAACTTGTTCCACTGTTTCACTACCCTCACTGTAAAGAATTTCTTATATCCAGCCTGAATCTACGCTTTTCCAATTTACATCCATTATTTGTAGTCCTCCCATTACATATCCTATTAAAAAGTCTTTCTGTAGGCCCCCTTCAG
>VZTY01035423.1:33943-45303 GCA_013400935.1 Turnix velox | reverse complement strand
CCTCTCTTGACCTGCTGGTCACACTTCTCTTGATGCAACCCAGGATTGGGTTGGCCTTCTTGGCTGCAAGTATACACGGCTCATGTTGAGCTTGTCATCCACTAACACCCCCAAATCCTTCTCTTCAGGGGTGCACTCAAGCCACTCTCCACCCAGCCTGTATTTGTGCTTGGGATTGCCCTGACCCAGGTGCAGGACCTTGCACTTGGCCTTGTTGAACTTCATGAGGTTAGCATGGGCCCACCTCTCAAGAAACAGTGTTGATGCTTTCATATTGCTGTTGAAGGTATCTCACCTGTCTTCAAATTTCATAACCAAAATTCATGACAATGGAGACTTTAAATACCTTGTGAGTACTTTGCATCTAGGCCATCTTTCTTTCTCACTTCCACCACTTCATAATCGTTGATTGCCATTTAGGACTGAGTGAGACATTATGTTTATACTTGTAAGTGATCATTATGAACAACTGAGAGTATCAGCTAAATGGTGAATGCCAAGCAGAGTTCACTTGAAAGCCCATGGGAAGATGCCAGAAACCAATGCTTGTGTATCCAACCACTGCACTCCCAGGACACACAGTTTGGCACCGTTAAGTTTCTGCAGAGTCCTCAAAACAGTCTGATAATTGTCCACTTCTTTCTTATTGTAAGGCTAATTCATAAATCTAGTGCTGTTAATTTGGGCTAGACTGGACCAGTTCATATAGGTCATAGAGTTAGTGTTTCCCCTATGAGACTAATGTATGAAAGATATATGTGGCAAAGGGACATGGGAACACTTGAATTGCCAAGACTGTGACAACAGTTCAGTAACAGAGTAACACTTCAGAGAAGATCCAGGACCTGAAATGCTGGCATATATGGGTGAATATGAGTCAGCATTGTATGGTACAGTGATAACTACGCCTAGCTCTATCTGAAGTGGAAACATTAAGCAGTGAGCAGAAATACTGGCCAATAGGCTGAGTGCCATCACTATCCTAGTTGAACAATTAGGATTTTCTCTAAATCTGAGTTTACAAATATTTTATTGACATTGTAGAAGAAGAGTAACTGCATGATGCAAACTACTCTAATAACTAGTCAACTTGTACTCACACTAGTTTCTTTATTATATTCTGCTCTGTACATGACAGTATCTGCTTATTTTTGTTAGTTGATTTCTAGTCAATAGAATTAAAGTCTACAGCAAGCCATTAACAACAGCCCAAGAGAGACCGCAAAATGGAACATTCTGTCTAGTGTCTGCCTCAGATCTTTGTACCTGGCAGGACACTATACTGGCAAGTGCCATTGAATCTGGTTCCCACATGCTCTGGAAGAGACAATTGGGCTGCATCCAAGCACATGTGGGAAAGTTTTTGACAGGCCTGGAAATGACATGATTTCACTGCAGATTGAAGACAGCATTTGCTTGATGCTTGTTTTTCTTTAGTTTATGTAGTTTTATTGCAATGCCATTCTTTTACCTTTTTTGATCTCCTTGTTGTGAAACTGAACAAGCAATTAAAATGTTCAGGACTATGTGAATATTCTGTTAATTTCTAACATAGGCATGTGCAGAGATTATGTAATTGTTTTACAAGTATTATGTAGCACACAGTCCCTTTGTGAACTCCTCAGCTACAGACGTTTTGTTTGGACTGAAAATTGGCATGCAGTTCTTTCTTCAGGAGCATAATTCTTTGGCATATTGCCCTCTCATTTTTCAACAGGTCTTCCTTCTTGAACACAGCTTTTTATTCCCTGCCTTTTCCTCCTTGTTAAAATCCTTTTCTTTAATTAAATTTGAACATGTACTTTGTACCTCATAGAAAGTAAAGCAAAGTCTCTATTCTTGTTTATGGATGGTTCAAATGGTTCTCTCAAAAAGGTTCAAAATCTCTATAATATTTTTTCATTCAATCTTAGAAATACTTGTAGAGTAAAAGTGTACTTAAATTGTACACATTCATCTTTTAATCCCCCACTGTATCTGAATAAAAAAAATTAAAATTAATGAAACAGTATCCCTTAATAAGAGTGAAAATATGGATGCCATAGTTGGGCTGTATGTAAGACTGCCTTTATTAACAGGAGACAAGAGAAAATAGATCCATGATCAGTGGGTAAATTTAGGATTATTTGGGCTTCTGTGTTGCACGAAGAGAGTACAAGACATTTTTTAAGAGCACTTTCAACTTTCTTGAGCGAAAATAAACTATAGTGGTGACTTTGTGTACTACACAAAATGGAGTGACACTGGTCCTCAGAAGAAAATGTTAACATTGATAAGATAAGGATCAGGGTGTCTCTACAAATGATAAGAATGTCTTAGCAAACAGAGACAATTCTTAAGAAAAGAAACAAAGGGGGGCTGATAAGGATCAGAGTGTCTCTACTAATTGTTATATTATTCCTTGCTATTTCTTGAGTTTTGCTGTTTCTTAGTATGCAATTTCTTAGTCACCTTTATTCAGTAGTTTATCAAATCTATTTCCTTAATTTTCTTTATTCGNTGAGTTTTGCTGTTTCTTAGTATGCAATTTCTTAGTTACATTTATTCAGTAGTTTATTTTCTTTATTCACTGTGTATTACACAACAGAATGGACAAATGGCCCTCTTTCCCTGTGTATGCTGGTTCACTCGTCAAAAGATTTTTCATTCTACACAACAGCAGCTGATAAAATTTGACAATCTTGTATTGAGTGTGAAATTATTCATATAATACTAGATTTTACTGCTTCTCGATGCCATTTTTAATCCAATCACCTTTATATATATTCATTAGCTTCCCCAGCTGATTAGATAAATCAGAACAGAAATCATTGCAGAACTGAGGACTGGTTTCACTGAACACTTTCATGAAGCTTGGCCCAATATCACTCTGTCAGTGCCAGAATAGCACACTGTGGTTTAAAGCAAGGAAACCCAGGAAGACAATCAGACCTTGGTCTTTTCATGTCAACCTGATTTTGTGTGAGTATTAAAAATATTTCTTTCGTTAAATATTGCCTAGATGTCCCCTTCTTGCTTGCTTTGGATCCCCTGGATTTCTGTTTCCTCAGCAAACATCCAACATGCCTTCCAGTAGGTCAGATCAAAAGAGCTTGTCATCAGCAGAACCAGAAACAACTGAATAGCTGTTAGCTCAGAAAATTATTCCGATGCTTTCAACAGTATGTTATTAAAATTCAAATCAGATGTGAATTATTAGTGTAAAGAAAACAGGATGCAATTGAAAGAAACCCTAAGCATGGTATTTATTTACCTCTTTTTACTGTTTAACTGCAAAACAGCACTGAGATTTCAATGCTGCTATTTCCTTTGGCATGTTATTGAACAGATAAGCTGACTACATTTAGTTTATAAAATGTTTATGAAGGCCACAATTCAGGATTTCTACTCACAATAGCTTTTGGGAGTGTGATTAGATCCAAGAGAAACTTGAATAACTACATAAAGGAAACTCTTTCTGAATCACTATGAAAATAAGCTGTCATTGAGAAAGCTTCTATTAACAGGCAGTAATAATTTTGAGAGACAAAAAGGGCCTGTCAGGCTCAAATAATGTTGGCCTGAAAGAGTGTTAACCTTGCTAAATCCTAAATTTTCAGAGTTCTTGGACAGATTTTCACAGAGTTAAATACCCATCCAGATAAATAGAAATTTCAAAATCTCTCAGAATTAGTCCCAAATTTTCTAACGCTTTATTCCAAAATACGTTTTGGGGGTAGCGCTCAGCTGGGGTTTGTGGCAAGGTCAGAGAAGCTACAATCTCATGTGGTCCCACTGTTTTCATGTGCCCTTCCTAGCCTGAGACCCGAGCCTGCCCGAGCCTGCCTGCACAGACAGTGTGCTGGTGACATATGAAAGATGCCTGGTGAGGGCAGGGTATAGGTAGATAGCACAGGTAGCTTAGGAAAAAAACACCAGCAGAATAAAGGAATAGGTCAGAATGAGTACTCTATATTAACTTAAGGACATTAAACCATTTAATTTTGTGGGGTTTTTTGTTTCTTTTTTTGAAACTTTTTGAACTGATAATTGTGAATTTGCTACCAGATGCAGAGATTAGAGAAACAAAACAAATCCAACAGGACTGCCAGGTTTGTTAATGACAGGACTCTTACTCAGGCAGCTCTGCAGTATTTGGCAATGATCAGTTCCATTCGTGACATAAGACAGAGAAAAATAAAAAGACTGAGCCATTCAGTAATTACCAGCTGAGATTCAATTTGTGGAACAGCTGAAAGAAGGGAGAGAAGGTCACATCAAATTAGAGGCCAAGACTCAATGCTTTTGATCTTCTGAGTTCCTCTGATTTTCTGTGTCAGGACCAAATTCCCTTTGCCTTAGATTAGTACCAGACTCATTCATTTCAGTAGTATTTAGGATTTTTTTTCTTGGAACATTGATTACTAGTTCTGGTGACAAAAACCATAGGTAATGATGAAAGTGGTTTGGCTACCATTTAGAAAACAGTTACACTAATTCCAAGGAGAATGGAAAACTGCAGATCTGAATCAGCTAAATTAATAGGCACTTTGGAAAGAAGTTTAAAAAGAGGTTAGCCAAGTCATTTGCTGTTAGAAAACATGGAGTTTATGGTTGTATATAGCCAGCTGTCTAAGTCTTTAAGCCTTTATGAGACAGTCCAAAGCTAAGGGTTCATTTGCCTGTAAAAAACAGATTCAAGGCAAATATAATATTTTGCAGCATTCCTGCTGACGCCATCCAAAATGGAAAAAAGGATTTTCATAAAGAAAGGGGAGAAATCTGCTTTAGCATGCTAATGGCATAACAGAACACTTACTCCTGGAACAGCAGAGGGCAGGATTGAGGAGAAAGAACAAAAATGAGAGCTGAGGGAACACTTGTAAAGTTGACTACAATGTGGAAAATACTAAAGTGTGTGACCACAGCATATCACATACAAAATGCTATGTGCCATATCTACTAAATTATCATTCCCAAATGCTATAACTAACCCAGAGTTTACTTATTTTCACTTTGGCGTGTTTAAATAAACTATTTCTCCATGGTCTGCTTAGGTGGAGTCTATTTGTAGGGCCTTGACAAATCAAATTCCTGGGTTAGACTTACATTTGCAGTTGCAGCTCAACAAGTCTTTTTAATTCCTTTCTCTGCCCCCTTCAACTCAGTTTATGCCCTTTACTTTAAGTTGGAATCTGGCAATTTTCCAAAGACTAATAGAAAGTTTGCTGAGAAATCATGAGCATTTGACTACTTATCTACACAATGTCCCAGCTTCCTCCAGACAGGAGGACTCTTAAGAGAAAAAGGATTCAAGAGCTGAACACATTTAGATTTGGGAAGGCAGTTAAAAGGATATTAAGTCACAGTTTATAAGTACTTATGAGGACTACAAAGTACTAGGCAATGCATTTTTATATTAGAGAACTTATTGCCAACTTGCCTTCAGTCTGACTGTGATGACATACTGGACTAATATCTACCAAAGCAGACAGAAATATTGCATCTGAAAAGCTTCAAAAATGTAGTACATGAAGTAAAACCTGTAAGTAGGTATTTGGATAGATAGCAGCACACACCTTTTGCTTGGAGAGTTTTTTACTCTTTAACATATGTAATAAGTCAATTGACATAGAAAGAAAATAGCAATGCAAAATGGTTTACTTACAGTTCCAAGCTGTTGGCACCAAGTTGAGAAGCAAAAAGTGATACATGGAGTTTACTGGATTTGAAAAGCATTTGAAATCAAAGGTTTTCACACACCTTTAGTAGGTAAATAAACAATCCATGACCAGTTGTGCAGACAGCAGTTATTTTAAAGATGCAGACCAACATTTCAGAAGTTCTGTGGCACCAGTGCCTAAGTCTGTCTTTTCATGTCATGAAAAAGATGGAAGTTTTGCAAATGGTGACGTAGTTATACCCGTAGTTTTAAGCTGATACATAAATTACCTGCTCAAACACCATAGTATTCAGAGTGATACTTCCCTCAAGCCTTCTCACCTTCTCTCAGCCATAATAATCTGTGCTGCAGGATGGATTTATAGTGTATTTAATAGCTCATAAGAGAACATTCTTCCAGAAGTGTTTCTACTTTTGAATCTTTTTATGCATTTTATGCATCCTGCAAAATCCCATGGAACCAAATACTGGATGAAAATCTTGTGTAATCAAGTACTGGATGAAGGAGTCCTTAATTTTGTTTATGTCACTCCAGATTATCTGATTTTCTGTTACTTAGAGTAAATAATACTAAAACTTTCTCCTGACTGTTCCTCACTTTCTGCTTGCAGCTTGTGATTCTGCTGATCTCTACCATACTCTTCTCACTTCGCTGATCTGAGGAGTCCTAAACTATTGCTGATTCTTATTAGAAATGGCTCTTCATGCTCTGCTCTTGCCTGGCTTTTTTCATTGCCTCCTTTTTCAGATGAGGGGATTTCTATGTAGGCATGAAGATACAGGCATAGTACTTTTTTATTTTACTTTGGTCTCTTCAAGTTTTGTATTTTATAGAATAAAAGGACCTTCAGAGGTCACCTAGTCCAACCCACTTGCAATGAGTAAGGACAGCAATGTTCTACCTTTATGGCAGTTCTTTATAGCTGAGGGATTTTCTTACGTCCAGCTGTACTACAGAAACTACAACAACTTTTGTTTTTAATTTAATTTGTTTGCTTGAGTGATTTTGATGGTTTTGTCTTTGGAGGTTTTTTTTTTTAATACTGTTTGGTGCAAGAAATAATTCTACAAACTTTGTTAACTCTTTTCCTCTGTATCATAGTTAAGCACATGACTTAGTTCAATTCTTTTAAAGGCATTTTAACAGTTTTCACAAATAGGTTAAATTATCATTTGGGCAAAATACAAGTCAGACCTACATATTTGTAATCTTACTAATATTTCTCAGTGTTATCTCTAACATATCTTTCTGGGGTGTTCTTTTTGATCTTTTCTTTATATTCAAGGACTTAATGCAAAAATAACCCTTATGGCATGGTCTGGCTGGTTGTACAGGCAAAAAACCCCTTCACTTTTTCTTTGTCTGGATCCCCTGATAAACTTTCTTTTGCTTCTTCCCATTTGATCCATGAAATTCAAATTACCATATCATCCCAAGATTGACCTTCCCTCCGCCACCTGCCATAACTGCCCCTTGCCGGTTCATGGTATGATGTTGTATCTGTTACCACTTTCTCTGAATATGGAACATGTGCTAGAGCTCCCCAAAAAGATAAGCTAATATTGATGGACTTATCATTAAGTGGCAGGAGCAGTAGCTTATGTGAAGTTTCCAAGGAATCAAAGGGAACCATAGAGGGAGCTGTTACTTATGTAGTAACTGTACTCAGTACTCCCACAGAAGACATGAGCCTTCCTGGTCTGTCCTTTCTGCTTATCTCCATCTTCTACAAAATAAAGCCGATTGAATATATCATACATCTAGTTAACCATTTTATATCTGCAATCAACTGGGCTTTCTTAAATAACATAAAAATGGGAAGTGATGCAGGATTGATTTTGCTTTCTGCATTTTCCTTTCTTCTATGTTATTGTACCAGTTGTACATTTCCCAACTCAAGGCAGCTTTCCAGCTCTGATCCCCAAAAATCCTTGAAAAAAATGTTGCTCAGAAAAGGACATTAATCTATTTCTCTCCCAACAAAAGTTTTTTTAGCCCTGTATGTTTTTCTCCTGATATAGATGAGTGGTTCTCCCTTACAGAAGGGCATTCACACTTCCCTGCTTCTTCTTTTATGTGCATAACTACATTTTAATAGTCGGTTTGGGGTGGGTGAAAGAAACTGTTATATCCTAGGCAGGCTTTGTTCCCAAATGGCAGAAGTCCCTATAAAATCAGTAGAAAACCTAATTGAAGATTTAAGAATTACTTGGGCAGATAATGAAGTTTGAATTGGTATTTGAAAATAGAAAAAAAAAATCCAGTCATATATCAGTAAGCTACCAGAATAAACCTATTCATCTCTCTGACATAAAAGAGAAAATGTCTACTTTTTTGATATTGATATAGTCTATTAGATTGTATAAACTCACTTTTACTCCCCATAATGTAGTTACCATTTTTTTTACTATAGTGTGTTGCTGCATTTATTTGATATCCAGCAGATTCTGGAATGTTAGGAAAATATTTTCATACTGAATGACAGTGTTATTCCTCTAAGGAACAAAGTGAACTAGGCCAACATGAGAAGTAATCAGAATATATCCTGAATTGTAAAGAAAAACAAAGCTTCTGGTTTGTGTAGAAATCAAATTGTCCTCCAGGAACTGAAAGTTCTAGCCTATATTATATAAAACAAGTTTACTTGAAGATAACGTCTGGGTTTCTTGAAAGATTTTATTTGTTGAGGTTTTTTTATGCTTAATTCTCTAAGCTGACATGATATGGATGAAGTAATCTGCTGAGAATTCTGGTTTTCCTCAGCTCTATTTATCCTTTGTTTCAAATGCTGTTTCAACTGATTGTTTCAATCTACTTATTGAGTAGATTGATCTCAACCAGCATTTTATTCACTGAAAGTAAATTCTGATTTAAAACAAGAAAGCAGTTTGCTCTATGATCTAAGTTACCAAGTTTTAAAGTAAATAAATTGTGCTGCATACTTGTTATAGTCAGTCCATAAGAAAACAGTGCAGCATCACTGAGAGTGAGAGAAGAGCAAACTACTAGGCAAGTTATAAGTAAATTCGCATTTAAAATGACTGATCCAAATTTAGTTAATGATGAAATTACTTTTGGAGCTGTGTGCAGATGTACTTAGGGCAATTTAAGAATCATAAAAGTAAGATAGCTATGGTGCTTCATAAATTAATCTGGGTAAAAGCCACCATATAGCATAGCTGCAGGAGTGAAGAAAAACGAAACTGAATTGAAAGGAGGAATCTAATGGGTTGACTATCAGTATGAGAGAAAACAAGATGTCAAATCCATCTCCTTATGTGAAATACAAATGGAATGGAAAATGAACTCACTGCCCATTTCAAAAAAGTAACNAGATGTCAAATCCATCTCCTTATGCGAACTACAACTCATTGCACATTTCAAAAAAGTAATAGGAAAATAGGGCCAAAAGTTTTTTTGGAGATAATCAGTATTTCCTCACTGATAAGCTATTTGAGTACTTTTTTTCCTATCCTGGGAAGATCTGCTCATCACAAATGATAATGATCCAAAGAGGGGAAAAAAATAAATGTCAAGTTCCTCAACAGACTCCAGCTGAAGGAAATTTAGTGCTGCTCTCAGTATAGAATTTTATTTCCCTATCAAAGCAGTGTTTATTGGCCTTTCTTCCTTCCATTTTAGTTCTACTCTAGGGATATAGTATAAACCTTGAGTATTTTATTATTTTCTTCACAATATTACTTAATATTAGTATTCCCTAACATAAATACAAAATGTTTCCAAATTCTCCATATCCTAATTTTTATTTTTTCAAAGGAGTAGGAAACCATGGATAGCCCAAAATCCGAGAATCCATCTGTGTGTTTTCTTTCCAGTTAACAGGTCACAGTTACAATAAAATTTGCTGAATCACCATTGTTCTCAAAGATAGACTTATTCTCAAAGGTAGACTTCATGAACATCGTAAGAACAAGAAAAAGTAGCAGGCAGATGAGAATCAAGAACATCTCATTTAACCTCCTCTAGCATGCAGTTCTGAAGGGAAGGATCTCATTGTAAGAAATGAACTGGTAGAATTTGAAATTCTCTATATTAATCTCTCCACCACCAAGCATCATATAATTCCACAAGAGACAGCAAAGGAATACCTGTAGCCTGGTTGCAACATGAAGCAATCCCACTACTGCTAAGCAGAAAAGCTAAATTTTGACTTCTGCCTCCTTCCTTTGAACAAATTAATCTTGTTCTGCCTATTCACCTGTCCATCTTTTTACTTGTTAGTACTCAGTTATCCACAGAACATTATTTCAAACTTGGTGAAACTGGTCAACAGGTGCAGACATCAGTAGCTAAAGAAAGACTGGTAAATGAACAACCATCACAAGCATGTCAGCAAAACTTCTCTAAGGAAGCAAGCCAAAGGCAGTAAAAAGCTACTTTTAATAGATTAATGCCAATAAATTTAGATACCAGAAAGGGAAGCTGTGACAAGTCTTCTTGCCTAACCTGATCCAGTTTTAATGAAAGAATTAAAGATTCATTAGGCTACAGGGAAGGAGCAAAAAGAATCATGATTATGTCTAGTGTTTAGGGCACATGCCTGGCTGAGGAAGGATGAGAACTGGAATTACTTGAAAAGCATCACTGCTCAGAAGGTAAGCAATGAATTGCTCTCACTGTCTACTTTTCATATTTGATTTGTTGCAGCATTCATCTGTGATGTGCAGTTTCTTCCTACAGGTGGGGAACAATCTATATATGAGGTTTTTATCGTGTAACCACTGCTTCTGAAGCAGAGCATGGTTGTGACCAAGGTTTAATGTGTGGACCATCCTCGAGGACTGCCTCCTGGATAAGGCTCCATTGATGAGGCAAGAAGAGGGATATCCAAATAGTAGTGTGGGTAGAACGTAAGCAGAATTAAAAACACTGTGAGGATGGAGCACTTTCAGACTTTGTCAGAAGCAAAACTACAGGAGGAACTGTTGTAGAATGCTAGTCATGGCATTGATGAGTTTGCAATTTCTATCTGCAGCTGGAATTAAAAAAAGTTAAATGCTTTTACTGTTTTATGAATATACATCCCTAAGTTAGATGAGCTAAGTGTAAGGCCCCACCAGCTGTAGCACTGCATTTGTTTCTCCAATACAGACACCCAATGGACTGTTCTGGCAATAAAAAATAACTACATAATGCTAAAAAATAACTACATAATACTTCTAGTGATTCTTTGTCATCACTTACTTGGATTGGTTTTGCATCAGAAGCAAACTGGAGATGAAAATTTATTACATGTTCTCAGCAAAATAAAAGAATCCCCTAGTGTGAATTTTGCTACTATTTAATATTATAGATTATTCCCATATGACATATTGAAGTAACATTTTTGGCTATAGATACATAGTTGAAAAATGTGCATGTGTTTGGGTAAAACTGAGGGAGAATTAAAGTGCCTATTTCATAGAATCATAGAATCATAGAATGGTTTGGGTTGGAAAGGACCTTAAAGATCATTTAGTTCCAACCCCCCTGCCATAGACAGGGACAGATCAGGTTGCTCAGACCCTCAGCAAACCTGGCCTTGGGTATCTCTAGGGATGGGTAACCTTTTCCAGTCTCTCACCCCCTCATGCTGAACACTCAAGTCCTTCCATTTTTTCCCCCAGTTTGCCTCTAGGCAGGTTCCACACATTCCTCTTTCCCCCATTTCCCGCCTCTGCCCCACACCAACCCTTTT
>VZTY01035423.1:0-33905 GCA_013400935.1 Turnix velox | reverse complement strand
AGTTGCATGTTCCAAGGGGACACGTGGGAGGAGAAAGGCCGGGGGGCCTGGTGGCCCCCCAGCCTGGTTAGGCAGGGGGAGGGATGGTTGGGGGGCAGGGTAATTGCCTTATGTTTCCATTTCTTGTCTTAATGCTCTGTGGGGTTTGCCTGAGGTCAGACAAATGTTTGCAGGAGTGTTGTGTTTTAGCTTTGTTTTTCAGCTCGAGATGCTGTGGGTTCAGCCCCAAGGATGTGGTTTGTCAGGAGGCAATGTCTCTGCTCACAGCAAGGTTTCGTCCTGCACGGCTTCCACCAGGGCGGCCGAGCTCCCGCCCTGCCAGCCCCCTCACACAGACCTGAGCCTGCCGCTGCTGCCCCCCCAGCGGCAGCCCGGAGGTGCCCGGCCTGAGAAGCCGCCCTGCCGACACACGCGGAACACAGACCCTGCAGCTATATGTGGCGACTCGGAAATAACTATAACCTGTTAGTACAGAAATAATTGCTTACTGTTGTCAGAAAGAACAATAGGAGACTCAGCTGGCTAACTCGCATAAATTTACCTTGTTAGCTATGCAAAGATACCTCCTGGATTTTTACCATTTTGCATTATCAATTCATCATTTATAATCAATCAGTATTTTTGGGCACTTCTGAGTAGTCCTCACTTTCCTCACAGCAGTGCTCAGGTTCAGAATCAGATTACAGCAGGTAGGTGACAAAGAATGACCCAGTAAGTACCATTGACCACCCTGGGCCTGCCTGCTACTTTGTTATGTATCAAGACAGAATGTAATGAAACTTACAAGGACAACTTAATTGAAAATTTGACATAGTTTCACCCATGCTTTAGGATAAAACAGGATATTGAGTTGGAATAAAGTACTTCATGCTGATGGTTTAAGCAGGGTTCCTAGTAGTAATCTGGCAAGCACAGGGCATTGCCCTTTTAGTTACTTCCTCATCACTGGCCGTCACACTTGCTCTGAGTGGCAGCAAGCAGGTTATGGGCAAGTTAGTAAAAGTTAAAGCAGTCAGAGAGATTAAAAATCAGCTTTTAAAAGTGAGCTTCTGATGTGGTCAAAAGAGCACAATACACCTAAAAGAAGGGGAGGGGAAAAAGGAGAAAAATTTTAGCAGTCCTGGCTTCAACATATGCCAATTCAGGTGGCACATCAAAATGGACAGCTGGCAGGAGACTGATGCTAGAGGAAGAAATTTCCCTATCAACTTTTGCTTAAGCATCTGCCTGTGTAATAAACTTTCAGCAGAGAGAAGACTATGAGTTTCTGCTCCCCTTTCATCAAGGGCAGCAGCTTTGCAAGAGGATGGTGTTTCATAAGGGAAGAAACGTCAGCTTGTGAATCTGTTTCATTACCAATATGACTGTTAGCTGCTGGAACAGAGCAGCCCATCTTTGATCTGTAAGAAGTTGGCTGGTAACACTGCACATCTCATTTTAATTCTGCAAAATTACAACAGGTAACTTCAATTTCATACCCTGCTTCCCTCACAGATTCTCTTCTCTGTGAAGGTCACAGCCTGCTCTGGATGTGCAGAATAGATTTCACTTCCAATCTTGCAACCAGCAACAAAAGGAAGAGAACGGGTGGTTTTTGTGAAACTCTCTCTTTCTTGTGGTCATAGGTATGCCTGGACTTTGCAGAATACCCAGGCTAGCTTTTGAATAGCTGGCTTAAATCCCCAAAATATTGTAAACGGGCTTGTACAGCTGAGGTTATAAAACAACCTTGTCATCCTTGAATTACATTCAGGTACTGACTTATGAGCTCCACAGATATTGCTAGCAAAATTTGTCACCAAAAGCTAGCAGGGATTCATCACTGGATTCAAAATCAGAGGCATAACATTTGTGGCAAGTTCAGCTCTACATTTGTGCAAACTTGTCAAAAATGTATTGAAATTTACATGCCATTACTTTTCTCTTGGTGTTTTTTTTTTGTTTGGTTTTTTTTTAATTACACTTACATTAGTTATTGAAACATAACTTCACCTACCTATGCAACAGTTTCTTTGCAGAGAGTGACTCTCAAGGTCCCTAGCAGGAAGGCAAGCCTATAAATTCTGAAGCAATAATTGAAAACAGCTCACCATAGCAGCCAAGTTAATTATATTGGCTCTCAGGATGAAAGATTCGATTCATTGAATCAGTGGGTGAGTTTTTCCATGTACTTCATGTTGTTTTAAGGTGCCCACAGAGAGTGATGTTTGCTGCTAATACTGTACAATAAAAACCCCAAAGTTCACAGATGAACAATTGGAACTGTCCCTCGCATTTCTTTGCCATGGGTGGCAGAATTCTCATCTCTAAAGGACTGTCTGCTTAAGAAACCTTTATCATTCTTTTCAGATTGTAGACATACACTCAACATTTTCTTAAATTTGTGCCGGTCTAGTTAGCTTAAAGAATATGAAATATGTGAGGCTAAGATAAGAGTAATGACTGTTATTGTGAACATGAAAACACTTTTCCCCATAAAAGCTACACTTCACCCTCTGTGCACCAAATTTAAAATCTTTAAGAAGGAATCTTCTGGAAAACTAGAAAAATCTGTGGATTAAGACTTGATCTTAGAGTGTACAAATGAGGTGCATTTGTTATAATTGAATTATTTACAGCAATATTATCTGTGGGTATAACAATAGATCCTTGTATTAAAAAATATTCGCAATGAACATGATCTCTTAAAGGATTTCTACCTTGGAAGTGTTTATTTAAAAATATTTCAATATATTTAGTGGCAGAGAGACACCTAGGTCACTGGATGCTGAAGCATGGGGCACATGAGAAAACGGGGCTTGTTAAACCTGGAGAGTAGGAGGCTTTTGGGGGAGATCTGATAGCAGATGAATCAATGAGAAAACACTAATCAAAGCTTCACAAAGCTGTTTGGAGGGCGAATTGGAAGTAGCAGGCATAAACTGAAATAAGAGAGATTCAGAATACACAAGAGGAAAACTTTTTCCCTGTTTGTATAATCACATGGAGGTTCAGGTTGCCCAGGAAAATTTTGCAGTCCCTACCATTGGAGGTTTTCAAGTCCTGACTGGATAAAGCCCTCAGAGCTGACCCCACTTTGAGCAGTATATTACAGACCTCTTGAGATCCTCTGTGTCATAAATAATTTTATGTACTCTAATTCTTCCTCAAAACCAAAATTTGTTGTTTATGTAGGTTCCTCCTCAGGCAGATTGTCTGTGTAATTTTCCAAAACATGTCCCCACGTCTGAAAGATGGCTGGTGAAGCTAGTCTGAAAATAAAATGGATAAAGTGTCATTACAGCAGAGAGGGGAAACATTGATATAAAGGCAACACTGTTCTACTGCAAGAAAGAGAAGACATTTTGATTTGCTAGAGATTTGCACCTAGTCCAACAAAACAATGGTAATCTTATAGTGATTAAAAATAAATATGATTATAACAATATGGGTTGGAGGTTTTTTTTAGTGTAGCATGATTACAAAAGATTTTATCAGTCATATGAAACAAAAAAAAGTGTTCTAAGAACTACTTCTAAATATCTTATTTTCAGATTTTTCATTTCTTCCATAAACTTTGGAAATATGTTCTCAGTATAAATTCCTACTGAAATTTTCTAGAAGCATTTCAACCAAATCTAAGAGGTACATACATAAAAAAGAAATTTTATGTAGTCAAATAGTGAGTTTGAGAACATTGTTTGTCTTAAATTGTTGCTGGATTACAGGATCTCTGTTATTTACTGCTACCTGCTGCTTTTCCAGAAGAATTAATCACACTAAATATCAAACAAAATCTTTGACTCAGGACTTCCATTCTTTTTGACTAGGGATCAAAAATAAAATTCCCAATGAAATATTGCACAAAACTTGATTTTCTGTAGAGTAACTCTTAAATCAAGTTTATTTTCAGATCTTTCATAAATATTTAACAATAATAATAGTTTCCATCTGGTATATGTCTGGCTGTTAAGGATTTTTGTTTTGTTTTGTTTTGGTTTTTTTTTTAGTTTTTTATACCTCCTTGAAAAATAATTGCTCTGATTTGCAAAACACTCTTGCAGTCTCTGGTGCAATTGAATGCACCAGGCAAGGAAGCAATCTTATATATTTTCCTGCTTATTCTTCATACTTTAAAGCATTATAGTATTTTTTTAATCAGCTGAATGTCTGTGTTCAGAGCTAATATTGCAGTATACTTGTGTTGCAATTAGTGATTGTATATTCATTAGGAGCTACTGAAAATGTCATGTTATCTGTAAAATCATACAAATGCTTTTTTTACTTTTGAAGTGAGCTTAGAAGCTCCTGCATTCTATATATTGAGTGAAGAAATGAAAAACATCCTGCCTTGAAGGAGGAAAATAATAAATTCTTAGTGCAATCACCTCAAACACAATTGACATTTCACAATAATTAACAGGTACTAACTCTTCACAGCAATGGATAATTATCTTCTGAAAAATCAGCTTAAGTGGTTTTGCCAATAATAAAAAGGAAGAACACATTGCACAGTGAGAGTCCTTATTCTGTCTTTTCAGAGAAAAATGAAAATCAGGTTGAATCAGCTATTTCTGTCATGGAAAACCTGAAGATCTGTAATGTCTTGAGGATGCATCCTAATGTAGTTTTTTAGTACAGAGTTCATATACTTTTAGGTTTTAGGACAAAGAAAGGAAAAGATTGGAGTTAGTTCCAGATTTAGCAGTTTTTTTCTATTCAAGATTACAAACAGTGTGATCCGGTTCCTGAGTTATGAGTAGTTTCGTGTAACACGTTTTTTCTTCTTCTTAGAAGAAACTGTTTTAACATTACTGAGTACAATATTTGTCTTTAGTTTTACTAAACTGATAAATAGGTATCTGATGGCACTTTGCAAACATTAATTCATTAATCTACAGAAAATGTTCATTGATTAGGTAACAGTCATGCTGCATTATTCTGATTGACAAAAATCAGGTTGCAATGGGATATTTAATAACTAAAAACAACCAACATCCTGATTTTATGTCTCGGTTAGGTCTATGCTTGCATCTTAATTATGCTTTGTTTAAAAAAGCAATAAAAAATAGAGAACCTAGACCAAAGGTTTTAGTTGTATTTATACTGCTGGAATCAGAGCACTTAGTTCTGAGTAACTCTTCACATTTCTTAGAATCGTAGAATCATTGAACAGTCTGGGTTGGAAGGGACATTAAAGATCACCTAGTTCCACTCCCACTGCAATGGGCAGGGACACCTCCTGCTAGACCAGGTTGCTCAATGACTCATCCAGCTTGGCCTTAAACACCCCTGGGGGGAGGGTTGCATCACAACCTTTCTGGGAAACCTGTTCCAATGTCTCACCACCCTCACAGTAAAGAACTTCTTTCTTTTATCTCTCCTCTCTCTATTTCTTAACACAACTCAGAACACACCCATCAGTTAGATACTTACATTAGGAACACAGTGGTTTTAGCCACCTTTCTTAATGAAAGGTATGAGTAAACATGAGGGTGTTTCACTGAAAATGTTGTTGCCTAATTTTTGCTGTATTTCATTTGGGTCGAGGAATCAAAGCTATGACTGAATATAGGCTGAATCAGAACTGGTCTGTGAACTAATATAGTGTCAGTGGCAGAAAGCTACAATAGTGATCACTCTACAATGAAGGTTTCTTAACCCACTAAGGCCTTTACATATCCAGTGTATATTCTGTGGATGTGAATGCTACATCCAGAAGTGTCTTGTTTTAATTTAATTTTTGCCTTAAGAGGTTATTCCTACTGTTTTACTAAGATGTAATTATTTATTTTTGATGACATACATTTTTTAAATTTCAGAAAGAAGGCTGAAATATGGCTTTTATATATATATATATAAAATTCTTATCTACAGTCATCTTAAGGAACTGAATTTTTTAACATACACATGCAATGGCCTGGCTTCTTAATACTACCATTAAGGCTTCTTAACTCTTAAGGAAGAGTTGAATTCTGCTGCTGGCTGTGCTGATGGAAGTCTGTTGGCATCAGTATGATGGCACCAGAATGTTCTAGCACTACTTTTTTTCCCCAAATTTGACATGCCCTAGGAGAGTGCACATCTTTTTAAGAGAAGGATGGTTTTCTCTGTCATATTCAGTAATTCAGATCATTTGAACTTAACTGAACAGCATGTAGAGAATTTACTGTAGATGCTTACAATACTGGAAAAAAACCTCTGGCAAAAAGTTTATTTTATTAGGAGTGAGTAGTTTGGTGGAAAAATTTTGTTGGTTTTTCTTTGCCAGCTACTCATGGACCCAAATGTTTATCTCTTTATTGGGTCAACACGATAGATTAGTTTTTGCTGCCTTTGTACTCCTATTTCATCACACTGGAAACTTCCAGCCCGAGCAAAGAATGTAACAAGGCTCACTTTTTGGCACTGAAAATTCCCAAGACAGTATTTCCCTCATCTTTACAACAGCAATACAAATAAAACTCTCATAGTGATGTTGTAAATGCATTTCCATTTGCAATCTTTCCTCAACCAATTTTCTTTCAATGTGTCTTCTATATCATCAGACTCTAATAATTCTGCACAGATATTATAACCTTACTGCATTTCTAGACATACTTAACACAATGATATGAAAAGCAGAGGTCAGCTAGAAAATTTGGAAGTTAGAATGCTCTGTTGGTACACGGCAGTAGAAAAAACTTTGAGAATTGGAAATAATATTTAAAATTTATATTCTTCCAAATACTTCTTACAGTACAACTTTGCAATCCAGCTTCAAACCTGACATTCTGGGAGTTTCGGTACAGAACCGGAGGATGGAGCTGAGGAGTCAGATAGCCTTTTATTACTCAGTTAGTGACAGTACTTAAGAGCCTCCTTTGCCAAGCAGACTCCTGTTACACTGGGGAATTTTTTTACAAACAGCAAACTGAAGATGATGGGTAGGCTGGGACAGGAAACTGCTAACCCAATTGCATGTGAAATAGCCATTCCCAGAATTAATAGTCAACCTATTAAGTTGGTGCATTTTAAGAGGCTACAATTCACACTGTAAGCAATTGTCTTTAGAATGGAACCCTAAGAACTGTCCTGCCTTCAAATTCAAAACTCAAATGCCATTCAAAATCTGGCAGCTTTAGCACAATGCTGTGTCTGAATTTAAAATACAAATGTCTAAATTTAATATAAATAAGCTGAAAAATCCCCTAAATTATCATGGGTGCTGTGTGTTTTCATAAATTTAAAGAAAAAAGTAGGAAAAAATTACAAAAGAAAAATCCATCAGAGGAAGTCTTTAAAATATAAAGTCCTACAAATTTTGGGCAAGCGTATTTGCACATTTGCTTTGTTCTTTAACTTGTCTTCAGGTGTTTGCTACTGGATATTTTGTGGATTGTGTTAAATGGACTGATGCAATACAGGAGCTGTTACTGTCTCATCCAAAAATGAGTTCTGAGCTGGATCCACTGAGCAAATGTCCAAGTTCTGAAAGCAGGATTTGCTCACTTAATGCAGTACTTGTATTTATTCAAACAAGCTATATATCTCTGATGTCAAAGTCCTGATGGACAGAGGCACAGTGCCCCTGAAGCACTCTGCTACCAGTGAGAAATGCATTATGCTCCCCAATGCTTCTAGGTGTGTACCTCTCACAGATATGAAGACCTGTCCCATGTAGGTTGTTAACCAGAAGTGCATGACCAAAGTGGAGCAAGAGCAGAAAGCACAGGTCTTTCTATATAAATGCCTTTAAAAAATAGACTTCCCTTAAAGAAAGAAAACTATAGACTTTGTTAGGGCTCTGTTTTTATTCCCATTCACTTATTTCTTATAAACAGTAATCTAATTTGTACAACAGTCATGATTATATCAGTTCTCAATACTTCATATAGTTACGATATATCAAGCTGCAATGAACCCAGCTGCTAAGAAATGCAATAAACAAAATAAACTTATTTCACTACTATTAAGCACTACTGCACTTTTCCAATCTTCACTTTATCTTAAATCTCAAAACAGGCACTTCTTTTTGTTCCAAAGAAACTACCACTGTATCTGTTCCTGTTATAGATGACTTAACATTGAAACAAATTGAGTCCAAGAGTTCAAGCTAGAAAATTTTATTTTTCTTGAATGGGTGAATCTTTCATTCTTAAGAGGTGGAACATTAGACCAATGTCTTGGGGATGTATCTTTAAAAGGCATATTGATTTTTAATAAATACAATGTATCAGCCACTTTGTAATCTCTAAGACGTGCATTGCAGTGGAGAACTTCTGGTCTTCGTATAGACATTCACATCTATACTGAAGTATATATATTTACAAACAATAGTTTGCACATAGCAAAACTGATAAACACAGTATGTATACGCACATACATACATTAAAAAACCCATCTAGATATATATTAAAAGGTTCTCTTGCCCAGTCTTATTTCTCCCTGACCTTTAGGACTGCTTTCAAACACCACCCTCAATCTTTATGAGAGGGAGATGTTTTCAGAAGTATTTATATCTGAGATATTTGCATGTAATTCAACAAAAGGACAGTAAGGACAGTGTTGCAAAACTCTCATTAAAATATTTTTATACCTTTTTCTCTGCCATAGCTGTAAATAGGAGAATCCAGGATCACAGAAAAGAGCTAGCATTGCAACTGTAAACTAATCATCCTATGAACACTTATAGCCAGTTTATGTATCTATTTAATTAACTAATCTCTATCCAGGAATCCCTGAAAAGGGGTTCTGGGATAAAAATGACCTTGTGTGGACTACTTACCTGTAAAAAGACACCCAATTAGAATTTTGAATCTTTGTGATAAATACCGTAAGAAATTTTAGGGACAGTCTCAAAAGGCAACTTCTCCTTTAATGATGTTCTGTGTGAAATGTTACTGAGTTTTCACAAATCTCCTATCTACTGTAATGTTTTTCCTCATGTATTATGTGCCACAACCGCTGTGGTTCAGACGGTTCACTGATGTTACTTAAAACAATATTTTAACTTTGAATGGCTATTGCTATTCCAAGGCATTTTTTCCTGGGAAAAGTGGAGAGAGGGCAGTAAGGGGTTAAACACGGGGTGAGACACTAGGCGGCAGCAGGGAATCATTAAGACAAAATTCTGCTGGAATCTTGGGTCGAGTGAGCTGTGCTCATTCTAGATCTTACATGCTTAAGTGTCTCAATCTCTTCTGGTAACTGGATATCGCATCACTTGGAAATCTTCCATGAACAAACTAGAGTTATCTAAAAACTCTTATTTGGATCTGCAATCCAGCTCTTAGAAAATATAATAGTAAACACTAGGAATGTTGAACTACTACCATCTGACACTGTGGTCATCAGTCTTAATGAGCTAATGAAAGAGAAATGCAGAATCAGTGGAAGAGAGAAGGTTTTTCTCTAAGTATAACTGATACGTTATGATGGTTCTAAAGCTTGTGCAGTTGGATTTCTTGGACAAAGAAGTTAGACCTAGTGGAACTACACTGATCTCAAAGCTGAACACGTGAGGAATTATATCTGGATGTCACTCACTTGCCATTAAAGTTCCTATTCCCAAAGCACTGGAAATATATACAAGTATTGGATGCAACAATGTTTCCCACCCTGCAAGGTGGAAGAGATGGTCTGATAAAAGAGTAATATAGTATCTTAATTCTTCATATAACTTTACTGAAGACTAAAAAGTCTCAGATCTAGGAGGTCAGAGAGTGTGTTTGGAAAGCCAAAGTATTCCAGTGAAATCAAAGAAATGTTCTGGGTTTTAGCTCAGAGCAATCATCTCCTCAGTAAGTGAGGGAAGAAGATGGAGATTTTTGATCATGTTCTGCAAATTGCTTTTAATTTAAGCACAGAAAAATTCAGAACTACTGTTGCTAAGCATAAGGTAGTAAAACCAGATGGATTTTTGCTAACTCCACGTGGAGCCATTTTAAGCATCTTTACTTTTATTACAGTTTCATCACAAACCAAATAGTATCCCAATAAATAACTGTTATCACTCTATATTTCTAGGAAAATTTTCAGTCCTCTATAGCACACTGAACAGATGAGTGATTAGAAAATATCAGTCTATGTGTCTCCTCTCAACTAAATAAATGATAGTGGATTTCTATGTCCACCCATCTTTAAATTGACAGTTTTTGGAGTTAATGTCTACTTCATAACAATAATACAAAGGAATATACTTTGCTTTCTTCACACAACTGGCAATTGCTATGTCCTATATTATATTGCAGTGATTCAGCATAACTGATATGTTCAATGCCAGTATGTCTGCAATATAAAAGGTAAATGCATATTGTTTACTGAGAGATTAATATTCATTTTGTAGACTGCATTCTAAATGAAAAATCCTATGTCACTTAAGATTAAGTACCTATTTTGGTATATTACAGATGCTTCAAAAAACATGTTTAAAAGAATCACAGTGCTGTTTTTTATCTAATAGAAAACCAGTCACCTTATTATAACAAATTAACAAATTATACCTTAGAACAGTTCCATTAAAACACCTTGAATCAACTTTCTTTTTCTTCCATCTACTCTAGTTTTAAAAGTTTCAATTTCATAGCTTCTGTCCACAGTTTATTTAGATTAATATAATAGTTAAGAGGTTTCTTTGCTCTTCAAAAATGAAAGTGTTTTGCATAAGGATTCTTGGCCTAAAATGGCTGCTCCTCCTATAACAACCTTTTTGAGGCATACATGTGTCACTTCTCACTGCTGAGCTACAGAGAAAGTGATAAGTGCCGTGTCAGTAGTTTACATTTGAGTATCAAATTTTTAAAATTTTTCCATTAACTTTTATGAAGCTCTGTACCTAGATCGGCAAAGATATCAGGTATCCACATGCCTCTCTAAATGCCTTGATTAATCATTTTGACATTGCTGGGATCCTGAATATCACTGAGCAGCTCCATGATCACTAGGATTCCCACAGGTCTCCAAACACAAAGTTTAATGTTGATGTCAGTCTACTCTCATAGCAGTGACTATGGCCTTAGTGCATGCTGAACTTGGGGAGGCTCTCTGTCTTGAATTCCTTGATAGCAATAATTTGAATTAATTTCTTTACTATATAGCTACTCCACTGTACAGTCTATGGAGTGGAAATGAGTTACACAATTTGTATCTAATATGAGTCTTATATCTAGCATGCATTACTCAGGCACATGTGTCTGCCCCTGTCCCATGTAGTGTGCTTATCAGACTTCTTGTAAGAGCAGTTCTTTATCTTTCTTTATCTAAAATAAGTCATGGATTTAACATCCCCTTATCAATATTCTTCCAATCTTTCACAATCCTCAGTGTCCTGCTAACTTCTCTTTAGGGTTATGATTTATTATTTGCCAAATAAGGATCAGATAAATGTTGGATAGTGGCTCTAGTACTGACCTGGAAGAATGGTTCTCTGAAAACCAAAAGTTTCTAGTCTGATGACTTTAAAATCATTTGAGATTGTAACTCTTAGAAGGAAGACAAGATTGAACTGTTTGATGTCAAAACAAAGACAAGGGACTTGTGAAACTCAGAAGATAAAAAAGCATGAAGATTCCATATTCTGCTTTTTGTGAATTATAAAAGAATTCTTTTTCAGAGGCAAGCATCAGTTAGAAAACTGAATAACACTCTCAGAACTTTTTGCATCATCCTTCCAGAACTATGCAAAGAGAAGGGGAGAAAAGAACTGACAGTACTCTAATACAGAGAAATATGGAATATTAAAAGGATTAGTCCTTCAAATTGCTGAGCACTCTGGCTAAATTCCACTTAAATTTCCATTAAATCCTTGTACTCAGAATTAAAAGATTTAGCACAGAAGAGCCGAAGTATGTAGAATACTTTGAGTATGTAAGGATCAAGTAATAAGAAATAGCAAGAACAAGCAAATCCTAAAACATAAATTCAAGCTCTGCCTATTTTGACCTCCACCCACAAGATAACCTAACACTTATTTAAAGTCTCATTAAAGCTTAGTCCAACTCTCAGTGTGTTTCTGTATAATGACTGACAGCCTGAAGATTAAGTAGGAATAAAGGTGTATTGTGTATTTCATCTGCAACAAACAAACTACTTTCACTAAGGAGTTTCTTCAGAAAATCTGGCTTAAAGAAAACTCCTTTTGAGACAAAAAAAGTGTGCCTGCTTCTTCATCCATATTTTGATTTATTAAGTTTAAAAAATAAAAAATATTTAGACTCCACTCATTAAAAAGAAAATATTTGTTTCTAATATAACTTACACAAAGAATTTCAAAATTTTCACTGAAATCCCAAAGAAAGACTTCCAGATTCCTTTGAATTTTCAAACGCCAGATAACAAAATAACAAACTCAGTGATCTTTCTGGCTGTGGAAATCTTTTCCAAATCTGTTTCCTGCCAGCTGTCTTTCACCTGAACATTTCGCTTTGCCTGCTGCTCAGATTGATGCCAAACAATCTGCAACCACGGTATGCTTAACCTGTAATCTGATACTAGCCCTCAGCTTAGCAGAAGGCAGCATTTACATCTTGTAAATCCTTTACTTTGATGCAAGACTTTCCCACCACTGGAGAAACATTGAAATGTAGATGACTAAAATGCATATTTGTTTAACTCATGCATTAATGCTGTGCCCATTTTCCCATGTTTTGTGCTGTAATGCAGTTGCAACATTAAAAATGATCATCCAGTTGCTTCATTCCAAGAGGAGACGGGTATCATCATGTCCTCCTTGGTGATCTGAGGGGATCAGTCCTGACCAGTGTGATCAGATCAAATATGGATGCACTGTAAGTTTTCAGAAACATCAGTATTTTTCTATGCCAGAAAAAGTTGCCATAGAATTATTTCCTTTTTGATATTTCCCCTTTGTAAGGGAGTTTTTTGGCCTCATCACAGTGCAAAGAGAGAAATGCTTCTTGATGAACTGTTTAAAGTAATTCCAGCTGCATCTCTAAAGAGACAGGGACTTCCAGCTACAGATCTGCAGACCTGTAGATACTTGCAAATTTTCCCCAGAAGGCTCAGCCTTTCTAACCCAGGGTGAAATTAATCCAATCGTCCTTTTTAGCTTTGTTTTTTCAGTTGCTTGCTTTTCTTTGGTTTTAATTTGTCCTAATTTGTGTTCAAAGGAGTGAGTAACACTTGAAAAACGCAGCCACAATTTGCCAGGACTAATTCTTTATCTAATTAGGAGGAATCTCAAGAAATACTGAATCATACCACTAGTTTTCATGTTGTTGGGTTTTTTAAAGGATTAAGAGAATGAAAGTCATCAAAGAGTCATGAAGCAGACCTTCACATTAGTTGGCTTGGGGGAGAGTAGAAGTCACATACATGGCATTGCTCTGATATTCGAGCTGACTTCTTCACAGAGAAATATTAAAGGATGGAAAACAAATGTTATTGTAATTGTCAGATTGATCTTCTGAATAGCTGTAATTAATCAAAGTTAGTGCTATAAAGGCACTGAGATATCTCTCCTAAGGAGGTTATATGGTAATGAAACAAAGTTATTCTCCTTCACGTTCCTTTCATAAATTGCCATCAAATATATATGTATATGAGCTGTCTTCCAGCTGAGCTTTTCAGGAGTTAATAAGCCATTTAAAACTATTTAATGCTGGAGAAGCAAAAGCATAAATGACCCTTGAACCTGAAAGGGTGTTTTCTCATTGAGCAATTTATTCTGTGCTTAAGGATGGTTCAGAGTTGTATGCACAGAATAACATGTCTCCACTGAATGTCATCCCAGACATAAGTAGAATTAAATAATTCATAGCTTATCTATTTGGATTAGATTATGTGCAGCAATAGAAGTAACATGATACTATAAAAAAAAGTGTAGGCAGAGGGGAGTATGCTACACTAATAAAGGATATTTTAATGAGTTGGCTGCTGGTAGAAATCCACTGTCATGAGAAATTTTTTAGTACATGCAAAATAGGTTGAGTTTTGCAAAATTCTTTCCATTATTTACTCTTGTAGACCTAAAATATAAGGTGTTTTTTCTTATCTCTGCTCTGAAGGGCTGTTCAGAAAGGCAAAAAATCAGTCCATCTAACTGCAAACTGAGGTTATTTCCCATATTTGTTAATCTCCTTAAACACCCTTGCACCTCACTCATAACTTACTATCAGAATGACCCAAAAATATATTTAAGAGAGGAGATGAATAAAATCATCATACTGCTTGGGATCGGTACAAGAAATGTTTTAAGGGGATTCAAGAAAATACTGAAGATATCTTCATCCTACTTCCCGTTCCCTTACTCGTAAACTAATTCAGCACTATTTAGGTGAAATAACAAATATGACTGCATTTCTTTGAATGATTTCCAGGTGTACATAGCCAGATCCCTATTTGTATAGACACACAGTCTTGATATTATAAAGTGGTCTCTTTTTTTTTCTAGTAAATTCTGGTAAATGTAATCTTTAGCTTGATTAGTCTCCCATTTATAGGATCTTTATTGCAGAGAAATGGGGCAGATTCAACATTAAATTATGAACTGGGCAGAGCACAGACACCTCTCTAAGCCCTGACTGTTCCTGGAGATTATAAAATCTCAAGGTTTCTGAAGTCTTGTTCAAAGTGCAGACTACGAGGAGTATTTTCCTTAGAGCAAACGTGTATTAATCTCTGTGCAATAATGGATCAAATTTGAATAATTCATTGCTCTATTTCAAAAGTAATTTCAACCTAGGAGTTTGACAGATCTTATTTCTCTTTTGAAAATTCTTCCTGTATATTTCTTCTACACATGCATAAAAATCATAGATTGCCTCTTGCTGACAGTGCAATTCTACCTTTTCATTTTAGAAGACAAAGGTCAGTGCTACATCCTCACTACATTGAGGTAGAATTTCTCTGCTGCATCCTATTTTATAGGTTCCTGCTGACAAGATAAGAGCATATGGTCCTTTGTGTGTACTGAAAATTACTATTTATATACATCTAGAATAACTGCTGTTGTGAAAGAAAGTAAGATACAGAACTACTGGGAGTTCCCACTGGCCCTCACAGCATGCTATACTTCATTTAGGGTGCCTGAAAATTACTTCAGAAATTCCAAGTTCGATTTGCTGTTTTTCTCCCCAAGTACAAAGCTTCCTAAAAAAATAACCTATAAAATATTTCATTTTCAGGATAGTGAAGGAAACAACATTGCAAAGTAAGAAGTACCTGAAAATCGGAGTAGAAAATTCTTTTGAAAATTTCTGTTGACTGATTACAGTCATCTGTGTCAAAATAGTTAAGCTGTTGAAAGGCAGCTAGAAAATCTGTGGCTGATGTTACAAGTTTTTAACAAAATTAGCCTCCTAATGGCAGAATGTAAAACTCCCTTCTCACACTTCCAAGCATAACTACTGGCCAGCTAAGTCAGTAGCTGTACCCACCATTTGCAATCCTGCAATAGCATGTCTCATGAAATACAGAAGAGCTTGCACAGGCTTGTTATCAGTTGCATCTACTTTCCTTATGTCTCAATCTATCTTCCTTTTCCAGTTGCAAAATGTGAGTTTCCATGATGTTTGAAAAAGCCAATTCAGTGTGTGACTGCAGTTCTGGTACATGAAGGGATCAAAGTTTTCATACGGAGTGAACAGGGGCAATCACATTCCTTCCCACAACATTCAGCTCTTCCTCAGGAAAGAGGGAACAGCTGGAATCACCATGAGTCCAATTCTAAACATTTTGAACAGTGTGTAGGGCTAATGAGGTAACTGTGGTGAGCAAACAACACTTTTCTGAAGGAAAGAGATTATGATTTCCATTGCCCTTGACTTCATGATTTATATGAAGTCTTTGGTTAGAGTTAAGTAACAAAATTATCTCATACATCTTAGGATACATTTTTAAATGCATTTTTTGCTGAACTCAGAAAGTAAAATCTGCTGAAAAGAAGAAATTTTTAGCAGAACTACTATTACAGAAGCCCGGCTAAACAGGCTTTCTTCTCACGGTTAGTTCAGTTGTTCAGTGAAATTGATAAAATTATCAATTCCACTGAGGGGCTACCTTAAATTTGTAGGTTTAATACTCTAGAGACTGAGCATTAGGTTCTGAGTCTTCCAATATGAAGAAACGAAGCCTGTAAGTCCTATTATCTTTTGCTATCATTTGACGTCTTGGCATAGACCCTGGAAAACCTTCATATTCAGATTTTCCAGGGACAGTCCACTTCGTAAGTACCCCTAACATTAATAAATTTATAATCCCTTTTCCAGGTTGGCCTGCTTTTGAAGGTTTTCAGGGTGTCTGACATGGCAGTATTCCCATGCAACACCTGGGCCTTAACTTGCAGGTTAGCAGAGCACAAATATGTATCTCTATCATCCTTTTTTATTTCCTACTCACCCAGCCTCCAGGTCTGGATCCTCAACTTCTGTTGGTTCATGTATATGCAGGAATGTTTTTTGGAGAAGGTCTTAGCTTTTTTCCATGGCTTTAGTGACAAATGCAAGTGAACTTGTCTTCCCACCACATGTGTTTTTGAGAAAAGGATTCATGGCTTGCTGCCACTCATATAATCTTTCTTACATCTTCATGCAAAGCTGAAGCCCATAGCAGAGATAAAAGTACTTCATGGTCTTCCAACTATCAGCTAAATTTTACTTCTTCTAGAGACTATGTCAAATGTTCTGATTTGTTTAGGGTTTTTTTTTTGTTTTGTTTTGGTTTTGTTTTTAAATTTATTTTCTGGTATTTGACCAAGCTATGCAAGTTTTAAAGGTTGCAGTACAAAGGCTTGATTCTCTGACATCCTCAGTGAATTATTTACTTGTAGCAAAGTGTTCTGTTCTGTCCTAGAAGGTTGTTGCATTTACTTTTCATTCAAGTGACTACAAATTGAAAGCCTCTATATTTGATGTTTACAAACTGCTGAAGAAACAAATATCACCTAAACAAATATCTTCAGAGCTCATGTAAAATAAAAAAAAACACATAAAGCTTGTAAGACTAATAAATTGTTACTTGTCTTCACTGAGCAATTAACTAAGAAAAACTTTTCAGTTAGATAATATGAATAGATGAGGGGACAAATCTATCATCCTATGTTTAATTGTCTGTGATATCATGTAATAAATCTGTATTCCAAGGAAATTGTTGGATGAGATCACTAAATATATTTCTGAGAGTTATTGATTCAAGGTTGTTTTTACTGAATTGTGCATATTTAAGAACACTTCACATTGGAATGCACCTGGGTATGATTCAAGAATCTGCAGAATGCTACCAATAACTGCTTTTGAGGTTACCCTTCCATAACAGAAAATTGTGTCACATTTACTTTACAGTGAGACTATTTATTACATTCTACTTCTCAATGATGCATGTAGACATACATACTAGTTTGCTCCTTTTACTAGAGAAAGAGAACTTTACCTTCCCATTAGAGATTTGATGATAGGTGCTTCAATTATTTAATTCATTATGTCTTGATATCACTGGAGTTTGTATGCATTTGGCATCACAGGGAAGTATTAGAGCAGGATCTGGTTTTAAATCCTGGAAATTAATTGAATCCTAGATCAGGCACCAACTTGAATTTTTAGTCTCCTGTTTAATTCCTCCACCAACAATATATTTCTGTTTGTTGCACTTAAATGCAGCCATAAACCTTAAACCCAAGGTAATCACCATGATAACTCATTATTTAGAGTACATGTTGCTTTTTCACATCTCTGATATTTCAAGGTCTTCCCCACTCTCTGTTTCACTGTCCTTTATCTTTTTATTAAGAGATACTCCATAGCAATGACAGTGCATTTCACTACTGTCTGCTCTGTGCTAAATAATCCCATCAACTCAATTCACAAAGACAATCAAACAACTATCTGACAGTAATATCTTTTCATCACTGATGACCCAGACTACATTCAAACTGGCTATTTTGTGATGCTTCAGTAATTATGACTGACATGCTGAAATATGCAGCCCTGTTGAAACTGTTTTGTGCATAGCTGTGAAGGTAATTTCTTTGTCACTGCAGTTATATATGCCCCATTTCTTTAAAGAAGAAGTTACCTCTGTTACTTGCCAGAAATTATTACAGAAAAATATCCCTCAAAGAAGGTATATTAATTGTTGACAACAGCTAAATGTTTTGTGAAGGTATCACTATTATCACAAATTTTATTAAAAAATCCCCAAATATTTCACTGAGTTGAGTCTGTATTACACTGTATCTGTGGTGTTTGAATATTTTCTGCCAAATTCATCAAAATACTTTGGTTTGACTTAGTAGCCATTTATGTCACAAACTGATCAGCAAACACTTCATTTCACAAGATGTGTAACATCTCCCACATTTCTAGTTTTGCAGGTTAAGAACTGTGGAACCTTGCTGTAGAAATGAATTTTCAAGCTGAAACTATGTGAGATAACTCACACAATTTCTCCCCAAAGGACATGAATTAGGAATCACCTTGCCTAATCCCACTACAGATATGATTGCCACAGCATTTTATATGGTAGTTCCACATTGATATGCTCTTCTCAACTGCCCAATGTCATAACAATCATTTCCACCAAACTATTGACTTGACTTTTAAATTATACTTCTTTCCAAACACAACAACTTCCTCTACTTTTCAGTGATTCTTCTCACATGCATCTTTTATATTTCTTTAGTTTTAAATGGTGCACAGAGTTTTAGAGTGGAAAACCAAATGGCATGAGAATATGTGTTTTGACCAAATCATGTAGTCTGTAATGTTAGATCAATCTGTAATATGATGAAGGGGGAGCAAAAAAAACTGTGCATGCAAATTAAATAAACTGACAACTGTCTTGCAATTAATATAATTCCTACAGTTTGGAAATAAACTGATGTGAGGAATATAAGAAGCCTAGCAATTACTGCAAAATGATTTAGGCAAGACCAGTATTTCAGAAGTAAACTCTAGTGTAAATGTGCAGTGCAGAACTGCCACCAGCTAACTACAGAAATCCTATTCGTGCTTCATTGGTTTCAGATATATTTGAAATGACAGAAATTGACTGCCTCCTGGCTTAACAAACAGAATAACAAATTACATGTCAACTCATTTTAGACAAGGGAAACAGCATCTTTATCGTAAAGAGGAAGATGAAAAATTTCCAAGTACAGTATAGACAACTTGCTGCTACATAAAAGCTAAGAGAATGCACATTGTTAAAAATTTTGTGTGTCATATTGCTATGCCAGCAGAGACTATTAGCACTTGCTATGGAGAAGTTACACAGAGCAATTCCAAGTTCATGATCATTTATGTAAATACAAATCAGACCGTGATGATGTTTATCACCCATTTTCTTTTCTAATTCATCTAGTGTTTTTATTTCAATGATGAGGATTTTTTTGCCAGAATTTTCACTTGCCTGATTGGCAATCTTAGATGAATGTCAAATTTTATGCAGATCACTACAGTTTGCAAGCAATGAAAAAGTGAACACAATATAGAAAAAAACAATTTGTGGAAAATTTTTAGTTTATATGATCTGTGGAGATGAAGGCTTCTTGAAGGCTTGTATTCTTTCTCTGATGTGATAAAAGCCTATTCTGAACAGATCTTACTCCAGAGAAATCATTCAAGAACATATGCTGGAGCTGAATTACCTATATGGGACTGCCAGATACTCCTCTATATGTAATCTCTATCCCCATGGAAAACCAAGATGCTTCATGCTCACAGTATCAAAAAACAGAAAAGCAGAAACAAATTATTGACTTGAGAAATTTGATCTTCCACAAATCTCATTTTCACTGAACCAGTCTTCTATCAGTAACGTAATGGAAATAAGAACAGTGAATTCTTCTCTTAAAAGTATATATATTCTCGGGCACAAAAGAGGAAGGTTTATGTTGCTGCAGGACTTTAGTTTTCCTTTTCTGTTCATTAAATATTTCTCTATTTTTTCTTTGGGCAAATATTTTCAATATTTTTTAATTGTTTATATTTGTTCTTGAAAGCATCTCTTTTTTCCAAATTTTTCTTACAAAAAACTTACTTGTCACATTAGGAGTAAGAAGCCCAGGAAAAAGGCTTTTTGCTCAAAATGTTTGCTTGTATATTATGAAAAAATGAAAGAGGAGGGAATCCAGAAGAGCTTCAATTTTTCATCATCCAGAAATGCAATAAAAGTAATGAGATCTGCAACTTATAAATGTATCTTGTCTCAGTTTCCTCATCTTTTCACAAATCTTGAGCTCATTTATTCTGAAAGGTCCAGAGGGAAGCTTTGGACCCCAGCAGAACTTCATCAGCTTCCACAGTGGGACTTGGATTTGTCATGTTATTTGGAATATATCTATCTTTAAGTAGAATGACACTTTAAGGAGAGTAAGATTTAAGGAAGTACAGAGATTTTGAAGAGTTTTAAATTTGACACATGTCCATCATCACGATCTTAGCAGGTCTTGGGAGCTTTGGACCAGAACTTGACTATACACCATGAAAAAAAAAAAAAAGGAACATGGTTTTCTTCACTCCAAAGAGCGGTAAATCTTTGTGAGAAAATTGTCCACAAATAGATATCAACAGAAATGTCAGTAAGGAAGAAAACGAAATGCTTTAGGCTAGCATGAAAACCAAAATTCTTAGGACCTCAGAGGCTTAATTCCTAAGAGAGAATATAGATTACTTGATGATGGAAAGTTCATCAGTACAGAGGAGAGAACAAAAAAAAAAAAAGTTTTGAAGTTAAACAGGCAGGTAGAGTGTAAATTTTTCAGGGATGACTGCTTATGGAATCTGACTGGTTAATACTCACTCTGAGTGAATAAATGAGTAAGTCAACCAACCTAGAACTCAACCCAAAACATAAGGATACTGTGTCGCCTAGAACATTTGAGATTTATCTTGCTGATATTCCACAAATTTCACTGATTTTGGCTGCAATCATACAGTCTCATTATTGGACACTTTTTTCATTTTCATGACAATGTATGACTATTTCTTATGCATCTATTATGCTAGCAAAATGTTTTTTGATAACTAAGCAAATAAATATGTTTTAGGTTGTGTGCCTCCAATTCTAAAGATTTTAATGGAAACTGTGTGGAAGCAAAATTTGAATTAAGTCCTCCTAAAAGGTTTGTTTCATAACACCTACAATAATTTTAGGAAAAAAATATGCTATTTCATGCCTCATTCCAAGTATATTATTCCTGTTCTGAGTCACCCATTATAAGAAACAAATACCTAAATTTCTGAACAGAGGAGAATAATTCATTGCGAACACTCACATGTGCTCTTCTGAATAAAACTATTGATTCATCTTTTTATGTGCAAAAACTTAGAGAACACCTTCTGTAAGAGAAGATTTCACAGCCTATAATTTTTCATACAAAAAGGCTGTTAACTAACATTTTTTGAATAAGCATATAATCTGTTTGGAAATTATTAATTCCACAGAAAAACATGCGCAAATTTCATACTTTTACCAATGATATAAAAAGTGTGTTGGACTGTAATATAGTCGTCAGGGCAAATTTAGTGCAAGAGGCAGACCTTCTTTCTCTCGTGCTTCCTGCTCCCATCTATAGCTATGCTCCAGAAACATGTACCTTAGAGCAGATCATGTCAGTCCTATGTCACCAGTGAGATGAATTCACCAAGTCAAGCCAATAAATCCTAGTCATGAAACCTTCAAATTGATAGTCCCATTAAAACAAATGGCATTAACACAGTGTTCTACATATAGAGACAATGAAGATAAATACTGTATTATTAGGAGTGATGCAGTATAAATGGTTTAGTCTTTCAGATTCACAAATCATTTCCATGGCCATTTGTATTAAGTAGGCCATGCAGAAAGGTTTTACAATGATTATATATGGTTCTTAGCAGAAAATATATACTTAAACAGAAATATTACTGATGCAAAAATAGAAGACACACTATCTAATCAGCTCATAAATTATGATAGCATATACAATGTATGAGCATAATACTTGAGTGAACAACAGCAGTAAAATACCCATCTTCTGAAGTTCACTATCCCTCCAGTGAAATACAGTGAGTATTCACTTTAAGATTCACTTTAAGAGTGAATGCCATAACTCCTTCAAACACCACAGAAACGGTGTACAGCCATGTAAACTGGAATCGAAAATCCCTGTTGAAATCACAGTAGAAGCTTCAGAGAGCACAGAGTAATTTTGGGGAACCCAAAGCAGTCTTTAGGATAAATCTAAGCTCTTCCTTGTGATTTTGGGAAGTGTAGTTTATTACCTTCTCCCTCTAAGGTCCAATTTTAATGAGAAAGAAGTGGCAACATACGTAAATGACACAAAACGACTTTGTTTATCCTTGTCTGAGGGAGACTGAGGAGACTTGTCTGAGCAGTGACTACTATGATTTTCTTCAAATATCTACCTCAGATCTATCAGCCTTTAGTATTGGAAGAGAAGAATAATGTCTTCCTACTGTATATGCTACAGGGAAGCGAAGCCTTTTAATTAAGTCAGACTGACACAGCTCTCTGTGCTTCATGCCAAGATGCTGAGGCCACTTGAAACACAATGGATTTTTTTTAGACAAATGTTTTATTCTAGTGCTTATTATTTAAAGAAACCAAGTAAAATCAAACCCCATTTTTCTACTTTTTGTATAAAAAGCCATCTTACATGATCCTTTTACATTCTCCCAGAAGTCCTCAGGATATGACATAGAGTAAAATTTTTTATAAAAAAGTTTTGGATTAAAAAAAGCTTTCTTTTTCAGGAGGAAATTCAGTAAGTCATGAAGTTGCATCTCTGAGAGCAATACCCTCAGTCACTATTACTATATTTTATCAATATACATAATGCATCTTGCAACCTTTTATGCATAATAATACTTTGAAGTAACCCGGGTACTCCTCCAAACATAGTGGCTACATAATAGAGAAGACAACAAAAACATAGCACCAAGGAAAGCAGGAAAAAAGTAGTAAAATTATTTGCAAATCCTCTAAACCAGGATTTCTATACATTTGTACCTTTGTTAAATGCTTATACCCAAAGTCTCTTTTTGATAACGTAACATTTTTTTTGAACTAACAGGATAAATTTGAAATTATTTTTAAAAAAACCATAACCACTCTTGGCTTTCTAATATTGAGAATGTATATTCAAATTGAGAAGTTTTTTTTTCCACAGCTCCTGTGAATCACGGATTGATCTGGCAAAACTAAAACACAGGAGAATGTGCTTTGAAGATAAAATAATTTTGCATCTATCTAATAATATGCTTCAAATAGAAAGGGGAGCACCTTGTGATATGGCATAGTTAGAAGCAGATATGCCATAAAGTGAAACTAAAAACAGAAACAGAAAAAACAAGTAGTAACTTATAGAATCAATGTAGTACTACCTTGTTTACATCAGCTGTTTCACTTCTTTTTAGTCAGAAAAGGATTTTTGCAGTCCATCCTTCCTGTCTACATCCCATAATGCTCACCTTTTTTATCTTCTCCTGAATACTTAGAACATGAAGAAAAGCAACGTCTTTCTGTAAATTTTATTTCACTTTTCTCCCTTCACATTTTCCAAGCTCTTTTCAACTCAAAGCTGGCACAAGGTTTATGAGACACATATGCAAAAATAAATCTTGAGCCTTTTTCAAGCAGGTAAGAGGCCCAGGGCAGCTGCTTCCAGAGTTATGGCCATGCAGCCTCCCCATCTACAGCTCCATTTCTGCTTAATTTTCTTCCCTCTACAGCAGTGTTGGCTGCTGCCAGTTTGGCTCTCAGCTCTGGCACATATAAATAAGGCAACAGGGACATGGCTCTTTTATTCCTCCCTACCCAAGCAATCCATTTGCCCTCTGCAGCTGTCAGGTTTGCCCCCATCTGCAGCCAGCTCTGATTAGCTTTAATTTTGTATTTATCTCTGGAATTAACACCTAAAGTTGAAGAGGATTGCAGCAGAAGTGGGGTGAATTCATAGAATCATAGAATACAATCATAGAATGTGTTGAATTGGAAGGGACCTTCAAAGGTAATCTAGTCCAAACTTCCTGCAGTAGTAATTCTACATATGAAGTACAATTACATACATTAAAGAGGAATCTACAGCTCCTGATCCAGGTGAGCTCCCAGGAAGAAGAGGATTAATTTGTACCAGCTACTCCTCTGATATACACAACACTTTCCCTTTGGAAAGGCACAGAAGCAACAATGATGGTTACACAAACTGATAGCTTGTAAATTCGTCAGATAACTTAAACTTTCTGAGTCCCATAGGAACAGCCCACACCAGGGTCTGTCAGGATTGATGTGATTTGGAAATCCTTGCTATGTCTGTAACTTCTGTGCCTGTGTAACTTCTCAGACAACACTGCTATACAGGCTGTGTAATTACAGGATGTGATAATATTCTTTAATCTTTCCAACCACCATCATCTTTCCAAGGCTTAGAATCATTCTCTGAGTCTTCTTCTTTTTTTATATCAATACTTTCTGTTTAATAAATCTTAAGCAGAACATGTAGTTATATAATTTATAATCAACTAAGAGATGAGTTGTCAGTTCCCAGTGTAGGGAAAGCCAAACTGACACACAGCTCAAAGTCAGCAGCTGTACACATCACCTTTCATGTATCCTAAATATTTCATAATCAGACTAAACAATATGTGAGGGGGAATACTGCATCAGTTTATCTAGCATATTACAGAGTTGTAACAAGTAGATCTGCAGATAAATCTATATTCTGCATGGAAGAAAATGAGAGAATGCACATGAGCAATTAGCCTAATTCAACCCAGTTCTTCCTTTCAATGTGTGTCCTTTAACCTTCTCCAGTAACTAATTTCTCAGTGCATTTGTAGCCTTTACATATCCTAAAGAGTTTTCTTCTTTCTATGTAGATACCTATTTGTGAAATTCATGGGAGACCTTGCAGCTGAACCTTGGATTTATTTGTGAATGTCTCCTTTTCCTGTGCCTCTTGTGCAGTATGAAAATCAGATTTTGCAGCTGTTGATGTGAAAGTAAGATTATGTTCATCTTGTTTCACAACCCTCACAATAAAGAATTTCTTTCTTATGTCAAGTCTAAATCTACCCCCTTCCAATTTACATCCATTGTTTCTGGTCCTCCCATCAGATATCTTATTAAAAAGTCCTTCCCCTGCCTTTCTGTAGGACCCCCTCAGGTACTGATAAGTTACTATAAGGTCCCCCCTGAGCCTTCTCCAGGCTGAGAGAAGGCTCTATTGTGCCCTATTTAGCCCTACTATTGACAGAGATCTTTCTGGATGTCAGGTTTCAATGAGTTTTAAGTGAGCCTAAGGCTTTTATGGACACCCCCTCTCTGGAGGTGTTCAAGACCAGGCTGGACATGGCACTGAGCAGCCTGATCTAGTGGGAGGTGTCCCTGCCTATGGCAGCGGGGTTGGAACTCGATGATCTTTAAGGTCCTTTCCAACCCAAACTATTCTATAATTCTATTCTATGATTCTATTTTTGCATCTATTATTTCCTCCTTTTGTAAATGGCATGTCTGATTTTTTCTTGCTTGCTTAAGAATTATTCACTAGGGTGTTTTTTTGGTTTTTTCCTTTTCCATACTTCTAGCAATGTGAACATAGGCACTTGTGACTGTGTCATAGTTGTACTGTGTCATAGTAGTGGCTGTGTTAAAGCATGTGACTCTGCAGCTAAGAAGTGTTTATGGAAAACTGAAGTCATAATGGTACCCGTTGTCCTACAGTGGGATTGCAGGAGAGATAGTTTGGCCCTATCTCCATTGCCAAAAGAGATCCAGTTCACTCTGTCTCCACCATACTACAATATTTTCCATGTCTACTATACTTAATGTATAGTAATAAATGGTGTTGCCAGGGAAACTACCCCGTTTCCCCATCATCAGGCTTTACTTAGAGGGCAGTTGCTTGCAGGGATTACAGTTTCATGTTTAAAAACTCATCCCTATTTATAGGCAATGTCTTCCTGAACCTTGGATTTATTGCTCTTTGGTATGTCAGTGGAATTTTCCTGCCTTTGTCCAAGTGAATATTTGATCTATGATTCCCAAAGCAAAAGTTTTCAATATGTCTCTTGCTAGAATATTTAGCTTCAATAAAGTATGCCTTGGTAAGTTTTTTCTGCAAAAGCTGGGTGATTTGGTGGATAATTTTCATACCTCAAGGGAGTAACTTGAGGAGGCATGTAGGAGCACATGATTTTTTTGAGGATTCTCTCATAGGAAGAAAAAAAAAATCTTTAAGTTCTTAGCTTGAATAAAATCCAATCTAGGAGTTTTAAAAAAAGATTGAGAGTTTCTTAGCTTCTGAGGTGACCACTATTGTCTCTTGTCATGTTTTCCTCCTGACCAGATTACAGAACTTATTGCTTAACCAACTATTATTATTATTTAACGAGAGTTCTTTGCCTTGGGTGACTTGCTCTGTACTCCCAGAGGGGACCCTCAGGGACTAATTCAAGGCTGCACATTCAGTAGAAAGCTGGGCAGCCAGTGTGATGCTCAGCAGTGAGCAAACTGAATGCTTCTGACAAATGAGCACTAATTGGAGCAAATAATGTTTATCTTCTAGAAAAAGAATTCAGATGACAAGGGTGATTCCATTTGTAGCTCACTAGAATTAGATCTTCCTTCTACAATACCGTTTGCCCTGTACATTTAAAATGCATACTCTTCTTCCATTCCATTCTCTTTGTAGACAGACCAGGTGACATTAATAAAGACAGAGTTTAAACATGAAATGTTAAGATTCTTTACCTTCGTCTTTTTTATATAGTTACTCTACTTTTGTTTTTCATTCAGTTCTTGTTAATATTCATGATAATAAGACTACTCACATCATTGCTCATATATTCACATAATAATTTCAAGGCACAGATTAATTCTTATTGACTTCCATCTAAGTTTTGAACCTAATTAGGCAAAAATTAATTAAATTAATGTAGCTAAATGATGTAGAAAGAAAATAATATGTAGTTGTGTTAGTCCTCAGTTTTAGAAAATTATGATAAATACACAGACTTCCATCCCTCTTCTTCAAAGATTTGTAGGTTTACTTCAAATTAAGGGGAATTAAATGGAGTTTAAGATTTCAATTGTATTTATTTACATGTGTCTGCAGCAAGTATACCTCTATCGGGCTATGAAGGGTACTTCTGCTAAGAATTTGATAAGTCTATTGACTTCTGAATAGATTCAAAGTTATAGTCCTTTAAATCTTAATCATTTTTAAAAGTGCAAATAAGATTTTGTTGACATCTGGGCTATTCTAACATTAAATTTGAAGTGAGCAGTACACTCAAAAAGACGTGGAACTCCATTTTCCTAGACATAATAGTCTACACAGTGGTGCTACAGATACTATACCAGAAAAATAGAGCCAGGACTTGACACAGAAGTCACTGAAGACACCATTTTGTGTAAAGGGGACCACCATATGTGAAACCTTGTGCCACTACCAACTCTGACTCTATTCTCTTGAAGGGCTCTGCTGCAGTAGAGCTACAGTATTAACATGAACTGCTGTGTTTAAACCTTATTATTATTCCTTCTTCATTCCAAAAGGGAGTGGGGAGCTTAGTCAACTTGTTCTCAGTGCAGCCATTAAGCGTCTCTCTTTGCAGAATAGGACAATTGTTAGTAAGCACTTGTATAATTAAAAGCAAATACTTTATGTGCCACCGCAGCAGGACAATCAAGGATACAGCAGTAGACTAAAACTGCAGATTTCTAATGAACCTCTCTGTGTGTTCAAGCTTCAGGAACATATATGAATGATATCACTTGTGTAAAGTATAATAAAAGCAGCATTATGATTGTTGGTATAAATAAGATTTATATTGCTTTTTATGTGCAAAATTCTGACTCTGGAGCCAGGGCAAAGCCTTTAGTCAGGACCACAGTAGTGTTGCTAATATTATGTCCTTCTTCCCTGATACTTGATGACAAAGCTTCTAACATACATGTATGCAACATTTTTATGTGCTGTGATTGTTAATAAAGTACTATTTCAATAAATATTATACAGCAGATTAAAAATTCATTATTTCAGATTTAAACATCCAAAATAATATTGGCTTATAAAAATGGAATATTGCATTTTATGTATGTTTCTGAAACATTTATACGAGTATTTACATACATAAAATTTCAGTGCATTCAAATGAACTGTCCCTTACAACACAGTAATAAAGTATTTTCTCTTGTGCTCTGTTAACACAGCATCCTGTGTACTGTGGAAATTAGAACACTTCAGCAATTTGTTAGAAACTGAAGTAGCTTCCTGCTGTTGACAGAGGCAAAATCCCTGTGCTCAATATTCAGATTTTTCCATAAGGTACCTCCAGGTTATTTAGTAGTTCTCTATAGTTCATTTCCCTCACTTATTCATGCAGCAGGAGATTTACCTCTCAGTTCCTGTCAGTAGAAATGGAAAATAAGTTTAAATAAATATTTACATGGAATATTTTGTGGGATTTTATATTTGCTTTTTGTTGCCCATTAGATGTTTATACCCTCAGTTTTATACTAAATGGCAGATTTCCAGTTTCCTGAGAAATCTACATGCTAGTTCTAATTTACTTGGCGGTTAACATATATTATGTAGGTCATAGCATGTAATTCTTTATTATAACCCTAAAAGTGTGTTTATTTGATACCACTTTTTATGTGATTCTCACCATTTTCATCAATGAATTCTAGTTTAATTGTAATGCAATCATGTTCACTTCAGGTGTGTTAGAAAAAGAATCACATCTTAATAAATATACCATACACTTGCTATATGAAAAGTGAAAAAGAATAGCTTCTCAAACCAATGTTATGTCAAAATTTTTGGCAAAACAAATGTAACCCTTTTCCTCCTTTAGTTCTTAAATGACAAGGGGGACATTCCACTTTTTTGATACAGAAAAGAAACCTAGGCTGAACATTTATATGTCCCTGGGGGATCTTTGGATCCTGAAAACAGTGAGAAAAAACTTTTCCTCTGGCATCACTGAAGCTGACTATTTCAGTAGGTTTTCACAGCAGTATGAAGCCATGCAAAACTGTTGAAGCATTGATGGTGTTACCTGGTGAAATACAGAGACTGAAAAGAACTGCACAATCTCACCAGCTGTGACTACTATTATATTTTTTTTGACACTCGTCCCATCAAATGAAGTTACAACTCTGTATGGTTCATTTGTAGTTACCCTGAGTAGTTAAAACATGGGCGAAATTGTCTGTCATCTTTAGAAACTACCAACTGATGTATTTGAGCCTTTTAAGCATGACTACCAGTATATAATTTGTCTTTAGTTGAATAGGCATGTTAATAGGACCATGCTCAGCATTTTTTGAACTTAGAAGTGCTCAGGTGCTTTTGACAGATAAATGTGTTTTAAAGTTTAAATACTTTTATGATAAATTTTTTAAGCAGGTGGTGGTTTGATTAAATTTTTAAGAGCCTTGATTATGCTAAGAATGTGTAAAGTATTGTATACATTTTTAAGCTACTTCGCAATAGAATTTAAGCATTACTTTCACTACAAAGAAAGTGTTGGGACTTGGACAGTAATTTCTCTTTTTATTTTTTGCTTTTTGGGTGTATTTGGGTGACAAAAAAAATTATTGCTACTATTTGAAATTCAGTTGTGTCTGAACACAAAGTTTTGGAAAGTCTGAAGAAAGATCTTTTTGCTTGGTGGTATGTTGGGATTTTTGTTGCTGTTGTTGTTATTCTGCTGCTGTCGTTATGGTTTTTTATTTTAATAATTTGAATGATTTAATTATCCAGATTATGTAAATCTAAATTGAGTTTAATGTTATTCAAATGGTGTAGCATGGCAAGAATCTCACATACTCAAATATCAGCAAAACAAATTAAACTATAAATTATCATACATTCACATATCCCAGTGGAAAGATTTAGTGAAACCAGCTGCCTCATATGGAGTATTGTGCAGTCAACTTTACCAACCTCAGACAACATCTATATACTATACAGAGTTTGAAAGTAAATTGTTGATCTGTTTGCAGGCTGTGATTAACACAGGAGCATATCAAACATCTAAGTTTGTTGTCTCTGCTCTTGTGAGATCTGACTTTCCATAATGTAAAGACAATGTTTATATTAGATGATTAAGGACTAGAGGTGGGAGGCCAATAGTGGGATTCGTCTGTTTATCTGAACCACTTAAGAGCTCAATGATCAGTCAGAGCCCATATCCCTTTAGAGTTAATGAAAAGAAAGACTCGTAAAACATTGTTCCTCCCATCCCTTTATTGCTGAAACAGATACACAGATCAAATTGGTATCTGGAGCTAATAACTCTAGAGGCTGCCCCTGCCTGAGAGCCTTTTAAGAGCATGAGAGTCCAAGTTCCTTTAGGCAGAGAAGGAAGAGCGTCCCTGAGTGAGATTACATGGCTGAGAGATGAAATGCTGTCTTGATGCAGAAATGTCCTTGAACCATATTTATTGTCCCAGCGACAGGAAAATCCCGATTGAATAGTTACTGTAAGAAACAGACTGCACAGTAGTGTTGCCAACTCTCAGTGATAGCCTCATGTGATTGGGGTACCAACTGTGGAGCAAAATGATGGCCTCTTTCCTAAAATATGAATCTGTCTTTGCCCCATGAACTTCCTTAGACTTCTTACAAATGCCAATTGGAGAAAATGCATATGTCATGAAGCCATCCACATGCGAATGGAGCTGCTTTAAACCTCTGTAAATGTTGCTAAGAAACTGGTTTCATAGATACATACTTAGAGTGCTCATCTCAGACCTGTATGAATGAAATTCAGGTGAGCTGAAATTGTAGATGATAAAATGTTCTCATTCGGAATTCTACAGAGTGAGATTCTGAACTTGGTTCTCCAATTTTCCTGACAAGTGCATTGATATGATATAACTTCTCTATAACTTCCATTCTATATTGGTTATGTATTTTTTGCTGTTCATCTTAATGGACCCTGAGCTCACAATTCAAGCTGCTGGATATATTAAACTAATCCAAAAAAAACTGCCACAATGAGTTGTATAACCCTGTTTGTGCATTAGATGAGTTACTGGCAAACATCACGCATCAATGTGACAGATATTCCAGTAATATATGTTGCATAGAAGACAGGTCAGTGCCAGGAAAACAGCTGGAAGGAAACACCAAATAATCTATCACTGAGAACACAAGAAAGCAAAGAACACAAAGAAAAAACAAAACCTACTCACCCAGCTATTCTGACAGTATCTACAATGCTATTTTAAGACAACTAGCAAATAGCTGAGACAAAATTACCAAAGATCAGAGAAAGCCCAAAAGGTGAGCAAAAAAAGATCACTAGCACAACACAGTATTGACCACAACAGAAAGCAGAGTGAACGGCGTGAACTAGACTCAAGGTGAAAGTATGACCACAAAGACATGGAAACAGTTTACATTGGTGACAAAACAACTCAGAAAGCTGTGCTAAAAACCCCCCCAGAAAACATTAAGACAAAAAATCTATCATTTATTCCCCTTATTAGAAGATACTGTACCAGGAAAGTTTGATTTTGTCTTTTTTTTTATTTCCCTAAATGTCTTTGGCCATTATGTTTTCTGTAAAATATGAAGCATTAAATGTTCCGGTGAAATATTTCCACTGCAGTACAAAATACATTCATATTTATGAAATCCCATTAATACAGATACATTGTTTGCACGCATACTGAACATCCCCACAGAAAACTAGATTGAAAGGAGTCTAGGCTGCAAAGTATTCCACCTGGATACTGTGAAATGTGGGAAATAATTTTGATCCAGCATCCAGAGACTGGTACTGTTGTGTTTTTGCATTATGAAACAGACCTAAATTTTAATAGTGGAATGTTATTTTTTTCTAACATGTTTCTGTCTTATTTAGGATAAAGACAACAAAATCACAAAGTTGTTCAAGTCAGAAGGAATCATTAAAAATCATCTATTCTACCCCCCATGCCATAGGTGGAGGTACCTCCCACTAGATCAGGTTGCTCAAAGTCCTGTATGATGTGACCTTGAACACTTCCGGCAATAGGGCACCATCAGCTTCTCTGGGCAAACCATTTCACCACTTTCGTAATTTTTTTCCTTTTGTCAACCCTCTTGTTTTTACTTTAAAACCATTGCCATTTATCCTATCACTACTACAGGACCTGGTAAAAAACCTCTTTCTGCCTTTCTTAGAAGTCTCCTTTATGTGTTGACAAGCCACAATAAGATGTCCTCAGAATCTTCTTTTCTGGAAGCTGAAAAGCCACAACTCTCTCATCCTGTCTTTATAGCAGAGGTGTTTCAGCCCTCTGATCATTAATGTGGCCCTCCTCTGGATCTGCTAGAACAAGTCCACATCTTTCTTCTGCTGGGGGCCTAAGAGTTGGATGCAGTATGCCAGGTGAGATCTCACATTAACATAGTAGATAGGGTGGATACACCTTCCTCACCCTGCTGGCCAGACTTCATTTTATGCAGCCAGAATATGGGTTCAAGCACACATTGCCAGCTCACGTCCAATTTTTCATCCACTGGGTACCCCCCAAGTCCTTCTCTGCAAGTCTGCTCTCAATCCATTCATCACCCACTCAGATGCAGGACCTTGTGTTTAACCTTACTGAATTTCATGAGGTTCACACGGCCCATTCCACCAGCCTATCAAGGTTCCTGTGGGTGGTATCCCATCCTTCCAGTGTATGACTGCATCACTTATCTTGGTCTCAACCACAAAGACTGCCCTCAAACGCACTGTCTATATCATTAATGAAGATACTAAAAAGTACTGTCCCAGTATTGACCCTTGAGGTACACCCCTTTTTACTGGTTTACAAATGGATACAGTGGTATAAAGATCATGCGTTGCATTCTTACAATAGCTAGCTGATAAATTAACTATTTATTTTCAATTTGGTAACAGATATATCAATGCTTTATTTACCAGATGCTGCTCAAATCCTATTTTCTAAAGAGAACTGTTCATTTCTAGAGCAATATAAAATACTTCCATTAAAATATTATTTTCTCGACAAATACTATAAATTTGCAGGCTTTTTGTTGATGGGATTAAATCAATTTCAATATGGCTTTCTGTTGGTTCACTGAAAAATCAAAAACATAGAAAATGCAAGTTTCAAGCTTAGTTAATTCAATTTGTCAATTTACTCATCCCTCACATGTAGCCACTTGAAGATAGTCCTGAGAACAAGTAGAGGAAAAAGTTTGAACTCCCCGTCTACTTTTTGGTGTCAGAACCTCTTTTAGAGAATCCTTTCCAAAGGTGGGCAAATTACGAAGCAGGCTGCATTTCAGATACTAAGATGACAGTCTATGAAACTTGCTATAGTATTGTAATGATTAAGAAGAATTGGTTTAGACTCTTTCATCTGCCTGCAGTAAGTAAATATTGCATTTCTTCCAATCAAATCATTCTCACACCTCCCAGCAGTTGCAGTTGTGGAGCATATCTACCAATAAAAATCTACAGCTGTGGGGCTGCAGAGGAAAGGGGGACATATAAAATGTTTTGATGCACACATAGGCACAGATGTGCCAGCATTTCTGCAGAGCAAATCTATGTTGTCTCCAAGGCACAGTGGGCTCCTCCTACAACTGAACTCATTTCTCAGTTTAAGTTGATGTTAGCAGGAATAACAATAAGTATCTCCACTAGATATGCAAGCAATAAAGCTTGTAAATCTTTAGTCATATAGGTTATTTTTAGAGATGACATGGATTCCTTTACAGAGTGATTTCTCCCTTTCTAAAATATCCTCCCTTCCTAAAATATTTGATGTTAAATGAGTTTGCTTTCAGAGTGCCTATACTTGAAATGAGAAATTACGTTTCATGTGAAAGAGCAAAGCATTTTCCTCTTAACCTTTCTTTCATGAACAGCTTAGTCAAATGTATGTTTAGAACTGTTTCAGTAAAGAAAAACTGTGTAGCAAAACAAGGGGCGGACACATGAAAAGGGGAAAAAAAATGAAAGCCTCATCAG
>VZTY01035419.1:125640-147078 GCA_013400935.1 Turnix velox | reverse complement strand
GTTTTGTGGTCAAAATACACTAGTCCTGGACATCAGCTTCACTTACAGATAACAGGAGTAGGTTTTCAGCTTTTAAACACACACCTTGATATAGGGATGTTCCTTGCAGGTGGTTCCCCATTGCCTAGCACAGCGTTCCTCTTTCCTGTGCTCGTAGAACTCAGGGTTACGAAGAATGGCCACACGGCGACCTTCAAACACCAGGGCAATTGCTGTGCACCCATCCAACCTTTCTTTGTCCTCTTGAGTAGCTGTTAGCACTATAGGCACTGACAGATTAATAACTCCCCCTGTGGGGTGAAAAGGAAAAGAAAAGCCCTCAGTAATGGTTATCAATAATACTACGAAAATCTGCTCTCTAAACAAATTCAAGTCCAGGCTGTAAATGCATCACACAACAGATAATTCAAGTATTTATTTTAACAGAGTTTAAAGCAACTTTTAGAATAAAATCTTGCATAAGATGAATGTGCAGGCACTGAGGTTGAAGGAAGAACAAAGACAGTACTGAAAACAGCAGGTAATGTTAGATGAACTCTGTGAAGATAATACTTTTTTTTTTAATTACTTGTTCAAGAAACTGTTTAGTAAGAGAAACATACTGCTGACATTTAAAAAAAGATAATCTAAAATATTAGGCAGGATTGCTACAGGAGTGGATAATGAGTAGAAAGAAAATAGCATTCTCAGTAGCCATAGTTTCAGTCCGTAAGAAATGTTCAGTGCAATAGAAGTAGCTAAATGTACCCAAGCAGCTTGCATATATAATTCAATTATTTCAAAAGATGACTTTTGCTGTTTAATTAAAACTGTACTTAGATTTAAAGACATACATTTCAGAAAAAAACCCTGTTGAGTCAGACAGACATTTTGCAGTTTGCTCAGTTGAAAACTCAGCATCTCCTTTACTTATGAAACTAAACCAATCTATGTGAATTTTAGGGTTATGTGTGGTCCTGATTTTTAAGCATTTTCTTCACTGCTAAAATCTCTAAGTCTTGTTTTTCTTGACCATAAGAGTGAGACATGAGAAACCCAGAGGAATGAATACTGCAAAGTCTGAATTCTAATGGGTATACACTTGCCAAGAGTGCAAAACTTTTGAGTGGTCTCCAGGAGAAAAGTCATGAGGTTAATAAGGGTTTTGCTGGGTTGGCTTTAGTGGTGCAAATACTCTACATAAGGCTGATTTCCCCATCATTTGATCAACATATTTTTCATAACCTCTCAATTTTACTTTAAGCGTGGCAGGAAGTCAAAAGTTTTGAAGCTGAATGAAAAGCTTCAGAGAAAAATAAGTCCCCCACCTTTCTTCATAACACAAAATCAAACTATGCTGCATGTCTTGTCCTAAAGAGCTCAAAGTTATTTTTAAAACAAGGTCATTGCCTTGGCAACAGTTAAGAGAGTTGATTTATCATCCCTAAATCCACAATTAAAAAAGTTCATTGGCTTTGTGAACAAGTAAATAAAAATTAATAAAAAATTAATAAATCAACTATGAAGAGATCTCAGATCTGTTGATCTTTAAGATTTTGTAAGTGATCAGTAATAAATAAATAGTGTCTTTGACATCCGTCTTCAGCCACTGTACAAATGAGAAAGTGAGGGAAGGCAGCAGAATGAGTCAGCTAAGTAACAGATGAACACAGAGTCAGCTTGAGACTATTTCAGATAAGCAGCCTGGTCTAGTGGGAGGTGTCCTTGCCTACGGCAGGGGGGTTGGAACTTGATGATCTTTAAGGTCCCTTCCAACTCAAACTATTCTATGATTCTATGAAATATACAATTCATAAAGGCATAAAGACAAGTCATTCAAACTCTAACACGACACCAAGTATAAAAAGTATAAAACCATCAAGTCTAAAACTGACAAGTGTAATATCCTCTTACCCCAGGTTGTGCACAAGCCTATTAATGGGTTACCACACCACTACTGAGCAAAACACCAACAATATTTTAGAGGTAGGATGAGTTTCCACGGTTTTAGCCTACCATCGAGGAGACAGTCAAAGTGAAGGCACTGGAGGTATTCTCTCTCTCTCATAAAGCCATTCAGAGGGGTAGCCCAGCCTTCTGCTAGCACTTGCACCCATTGCATATCCACCTTGAAAAGAAATGGAGAAACAGAACAGAACAAAGTTGTTGCTTAATGACAGACACCAGGTATTAATCAGGAGGGACCTTATAGTGACCTCTCAATACCTGAAGGAAGCCTAGAGAAAGGCTGGGGTAGGACTTTTTAATAGGATATATGATGGCAGGACTAGGAATAATGAATGCAAATTGGAAGGGGAGGAGACTCAGGCTAGAATTAAGAAAGAAATTCTTCACAGTGAGACACTGGAACAGATTGTCCAGAGAGGTTGTGGATGTCCCCTCTTGGGAGGTGCTTAAGGCCAGGCTGGACGAAGCACTAAGTAACCTGGTCTAGTGGGAGATGTCCCTGCCCATGGTATTGGGGTTGGAACTAGATGATCTTTAAGGTCCTTATCTATCATTCTATGATTATATGATAAAAGATCATGATTTACCCCTAAAATTCAGGACAGAACATATGGAAGATCTCTCAGTGCTACAGTTCTTAATCACAAAGGATTCAAGTTTCTACAGCTAAGAAGAACAATTTGTTCCTCAGTTTTCATATATTTAATTTTCATGTGTCCAAAAAAAAAACCAAAAAACCCACAACAAATTCCATTTGTAAATGTCTGAATGTCTGATAAAGTTCAAGCTAACAAAATTACACTTCCACTTGTACTTATTTTTTAATAAAGCAAGACAATCAAGAGGTTAAAAAGAAAAACAATGTATAAATTTACCACAAAAAAATCAGAATTATGGAAATTAAGAGGTTTAATCTTAAAACAGATAACAAAGAGAATTTGCATTGCAGAAACTAGTGAGATAATCCAGAAGTCAAACTCTCTCAGGACTAGAACTTATTTTAGTTTAAGGAGTATCAGCTCACAGAGAATTTCATTACTTAGCACTTGAACAGTCACACTATGTGTGTGGCCTCTACTATTTCTGCAAGGGCATTACTAAAACTTGGTGAAGTTTTTGACAAGGACAGACTTTGCTTGTGCAAATCTATCCTGCAGAGTAATTTTACTACACTCTTTAATTAGTGCTGAGGGAAGTACAACACATTCCTTCCCAAGTTTATGTTATATACTTGTTTGATATTTAACTAACCATTGGCTAGGGGTGGAGAGAGAAAGGATTTGTTTTTCTAGATAGGGAGCAATTTAAAATGGGGCACTACAAAAGAAATAGTAAAAGGAAGTAATAAAATTCCTAAGTTAGAAGGCTAGGCCAGTTTTAAAACTATGGAATTCATATTATCTCAATCTCTTAAAGTCAATTTACCCACTGCAGATGGTCAGCTTTGAGCTTAGTCAGCTCCTATATCAAATGCATAGTTCTAAGTGATACAGTTGAAACCCAGTGGAAAAAAAAATGCATTCTGTCTGTGTTCAGGTCTTGTTCTTCAGAAGTTGCCAGAAGCAGCTTTGTCTAATTTATCTCAATTGGAAATTAATGCATTTGACTAAAATAAGAATGGAGCTGATCAAGCTTGATCCATGCTTTTCCACATTTTTTCATCTGAAAGCCAGAAAAAAACCCAAAAGCATGTTCTTACTAGGAAAAAAGAAATAAAGAAAAAACTCAACAACACAACAATAAAGTAGATGTGATCATTTCTCTGTAGGTTTAAGCTTGGTATGTAAGGTTGCTGTTGTTCAACTGAAGGCCACCAACATGGAGAATCAAGAAGCAGTAACTTATTTCCTTCATATTTCTTGGTCATTACAGTTAAAAAATATAATAGTTTGCCTAAAAGAAGAAAAAGTTAATAATTCTTCCAGAAACAACTACTCACACAAGACTGCCAGGCACAATGCAGCCCCTTGCTTGGATCATTTACCAGAGATAACATTGAATCTTTGTAATTTCATAAATAAACACAGATGCTGTCATTTCTCTCCAGAAAAAGATGGAAACATTACATCAAGATACATTATCAAACCACTACAGGAATTTTGATTACACCTACTTGCTCAGAGCAGACTGATTTTCAACTTCAGCAATGAGATAACTGAGTACACAATACCTTATTTATTTCCAAGGTTAACAGGGATTCAGCATCAGTTTTAGCCAACTGCAGCTTGTTTTCTGGCACATACAGCTCTTTCACCTCATAGGAAGCATCCACTGGTACAATGTCCTGCACAGAAGGATAAACAAAACTTGTTTCTTACTGCACTACTCTGTAGCAACAGTTTATTCATTGAGCAATTTTTACTCACTTAAAAACCAGCCAGGTTCCAAGATTATGATATGTTGTTAGCCAAGCTGTTGGCTTGAGTAACTGAAGTGAAATATTTCAACAAGAGTTTTTCTAAACCCGAAGTACCCCACAGAACATTTACCTAGTGAACAACTACTGAATGCAGTGCATTTTTTCTATGGCTTACTAATGCCTTTATAATGATTTCATGCTTTCTAAAGAAGCAATACAGGTTTTAGGGACAGTTCTTGTTTTAAAACAATTATTTAAGAGATTTGGAAACTTTTGTAAACTAATGCTTTAATTTTTGAGGAAAAAAAGCTGACCTTTACAGCAAAATATATACTGACCCACAACGAGAATAAAGAAATTATCTTTTTATGTAGCCCAGATTAAATATGTGTGCCTGCAGGAAGCATAAAGTTTGCCCAAACATTTAAAAAACATTTATTCAAGCATTTATCAGCCCTTGGGCACTACCTCAATGCAAAGTAAAACAAAGGGAGGGACATGATGAAAGCAAGTTGGAAATAACATGACTGCAGGAGTAAAACTAAGTCTCACTGGCTGCTAAGTAGTCTGTGTCTACAAAAATGGATAAAAGGAAAACAAACTAGCCCCTGGAAACTGTTTCATAAGGAAAAGCTCAGTCCATTAGATCATTTGGGAAGTTAATTTTTCTAGATAGTGAGGTAAATTATACCTTCTATTTTCAATGCTAAGGCATAGAAAAGGAGTTAACAGCCCAGGTGAGCCTCAGCAGATGGCTCAGAATCAAATAAATGTATTTTATACTGTAAAGAACAGCAGACTTTGTAACTAAAGTATAATGCTTCTTTACAGAAGATCCCCCTCTGGACCATTACCATGCTAGAATGTCCTAATTTTACAAACCATCAAAAGCTTAAAATAAAAATGCCTATTAAAAAGGTGTCTTCAAATATTATCCTGTTTTTATAATCCCACTAATGAGCAAAACAAAAAGGTTTAATGTTGCAATTTCTTTTAACAACCTATCTCATTATAAGGATGTGACTAGCTTGAAGATAGTTCTAGAAACACTGGAGTCAGATATTTAAAGAATTTGTAGGATTAGTAAACCTAGAGTGCCTTGCACATATAGAAATGGTATTTAAAACATCTTAAATTTAAAAAATAAAATAAAACCCCAGCAGCATAAGGAGGAAGCCCTAGGTCTTTAAACAGTATGAATTTTAGGAAAATGCCAGAATAGCAAGCCATCTAGTGACCACTTAAAGGACTGACTTTACTCAAAGGTTCATTCTACCAAAGGACATAATATTCCACTGTGTCTATTATTTCTAAATACATTCTTATAAATAATGGGAAAATAATAAAATAATACAGATGTATAATGCTAAGCTCAAGTAAGAATCTGATTGTAGCAGTCTGGGGATGGGAAAAAGGACAGAAAGTTCATATACACACTCAAAGATCTAAATAGTAGCTTTTGCACTTCCTTAACAATGAAGGTGGCATTCCTGAGCTATGACTGCTTCTGAAAATACCTCCCAGGTTAAATATTGAATGTATCCATAGTAAGGAAACATGAATTTTGTGCACTGGGCTAGGTCAGCAATATTTGTTGACAGGGAAAAAAAAATTAAAACAATGAAATCTTTTCAGACTGATACCCACACTAGGCTAGTCCAAGTCTGCCTCTGTTGGAAAATATAAGCAGATTGAAAGTCAAATTTATTAATCTCAAAAGTCACACAAAGCTTTATGACTAATTCCTCCACATCACTCTCCTTTTTTATTCCAAAAGAATAGGGTAAAAATCCAGAATTCTGCTCTTGTGTTCTACCCTGACTTATCTTTTCAACAACCATGAGCAAGCAATGATCTATTAAAAGGAATATCTTGAAAATTTAGATATAAGAGGCTAAATCTCTCCAGAGCTGTAACTGGCACAGAGAGTTAAAATGAACTTCATGCTTGCTGCATGGTGGGATGTTCTGCTTGTACCAACTTCAAACCTTAAGAAAGCTTTACTCAAGCTACTGCCCACGCTCTGAATTTTCAGAACATCTCCCTCAAAAAAAATACATGAATAGCTGCCTGCAGGAGTATCTAAATTAAAAAAATATGTCTGAAATGTCATTCCATTACTCACAGAGTACAGATAAGATTGTAACGAGAAACATTTCTTCTACATGAAGATGGACAAAGTCTGTGGGTATGGTTTCAGGAGGATAAAGACATCTCATGGTTGCCTTCACTTGAATTAGCTTTGGGTTTCGTGTTATTTTGTCTTCTTTTTTTTTTTCTATGAGTGGCTTTTTTGGTTCTTTTTTTATTTGCTTATTTTTTCAGGTTGGGTAATGAGCTGAATCCACTTAATCAGACAACAGGAGGAGGCCAGAGCTTCAAAAGGAATGATGTAATTACAGGCATAAAAGGGAGAGAGACACACCTTTTCAAAAGCTATTATCCACTAACTCAACTCAGCCATGTCAAGATAATCAGCTATCTGAAGTGGTCATTACACAATTGCAGAAACACTTTTACTAGTTCAAGAAAAACAGTGGAAGCAAGGGAAACCAAACACATACAAAGCAATTCCTATTTAAACCAGCTCAAATTACCAAGTAAGTGCATCCCTGTCTCTTTACATTTTTATTATGTATCAATTTCCATGCCATAGAGGCAAAGTAAAAACTTTCCGGGCCTTACAAATCCTAACAATCAGTTTGAAACTTGGCATTTATCGTTGTTTTTTTACAACTGAGACAGCTGTCTTTTCATTCCAGATGTCAGTCACAATAATCAATATAAACTAATTTTACATTTATTGATCTCTCAGTGAATTGAGATTGGGATGTTTTTGCAATATTTAGGTTTAAAAAGGAAACACACAACAGAACAAGTTTAGAAGACAGAATTTTAAGATGCATAAGCCCTTAACTCTTTAAAAATTGCATCTGCTTTTCCCAGCATATACATTCAGATTGCAGGTATAAATGCTTTGAAAAAAGTTACCAAGACAGATCTGCATTTCTGCTCACCCTCTCTTGAAGAAGCTCCACAACTTGCTGTATACAGTCATTCACATCACAGGAATCAGTTTTCAGCACAAGCTCTGGGGCTTCTGGCTTTTCATACTCAGAGTCAATCCCAGTAAAACCTAAAGAACATAGGACAAAAATCTTAGGAGTCTTTTTCCAAAAGATTATTTCATTTTAACATTGTTCACAGTCAGTCTTCTAAATATAAACCAACACAAAAGAGCCCAGAGTCCTTAATTTCTTAGGGATACCAACAGTTGTTCTCTTGCTGCTAATCCTACTACATGACTGTATCAAACAACTAGATGATCTTCAAGGTCCCTTCCAACCCCAGTACCTGATTACTGGAGGAGTGGGAATAGAGGTAAAGGAAGTCTCCCATTACCATTGCCAGAGGAAGAGATAACAATTGCTAATATTCCTTGTAAACAAGCAAGTTAGTTTTATTTTCAATCTTCCACTAGATCATACAACCATTCCTTGACCCATTTGCCACTTAATGAAGCACTGTACATCTCCACATCGTAAAATTAACAAAATGTAAGTTCTACAGCACAAATGGAGGTTTGCACAGAACTAGAACTGTATCTTTACATTGTGCCATCTCAAGCTGTCTTGTGATTCTGAGCAAACTTTATTCCTGGTCTTCACATGATGGATTCAGTACTAGGTAGTACTAGAAGCATCAATCAACAAGTCATATGGAAAGTCTTAAATTTCTTCTTTTTTAAATTACTTCTGATTAATGGTAAGTTCATCACTACAGCATCTCCAAACTCAACCCCTGAAATTGATTACTTTCAAACAGCTTTGCTTCTTAACACAGGTAAAAAGCACAAGTCAACCTCTACAAACTAAAATATAACAGAGTAAAGAAGCACCTGAAACAATACTTGAAATGAGTGATCACATCTCAGCATTTCTTACTGCAGGCTGTACTTGAATCTTGATCTGAGGCTACTTATAGGAGAACATTTCCACAGGCACTAGCACAGAACCCCAAATTCAAAGTTGGTCTCTTCACAAGTGTTCTTAGAGGTCTTTTCTAAAAGATGGTGAGCACGCTCTACTTTTTGGAAGAAGTTAGTAATTCCTATTAATGCAATTCTTTGTAGACTTTAGAGAGAATCGGGGTCTTTTTTAATCAGTCAATTGACACACAAAGGAGGCAGACAAATCCTCAAGCATAAGAACGGTCATAGAAGCCATGTAATCTGCTCTGGGATTTTTCATAGAATCATAGAATAGTTTGGGTTGGAAGGAACCTTAAAGATCATCTAATTGTTTGATACAGTCACGTAGTAGGATTAGCAGCAAGAGAACAACTGTTGGTATCCCTAAAAAATTAAGGACTCCAGGCTCTTGACCGTTATGTTGGTTTATATTTAGCTGAAATGACACTTCTGCCCTTTTCCTGTTCTATACATTTAACTAATCAGTTCCATGAGATAGAAGTCAACCCCAATTTTATGCTGAGTCTCATCCTCAGCCCATGCTGCTTTTAAGAGTAGTACACTCACAGATTTGAGTACAAGCACCTTTAAATTACACCAATGTTTTACTTTTGTAGAAAGGATGTAACCACATTTGGATTCACCTTTGATTTCTCCAGCCCTGGCTTTCTTATAGAGTCCTTTAACATCTCTCTGCTCACAGACATGCAATGGAGCATCCACAAACACTTCAAAAAAAGGCAAACTTGCCCCTTCATGAATTCGTCTAGCATTATTACGATCCTGAAAGAAAAAAGAAAAGAAAAATCTAAACAATAGCATCCACTCATTGCCTTTCTGCTTTCAAAGTTAATTTTCAAGAAGTTGATAGGAAAATGTAAATAAGTTCTCAAAGTCTGAATGGAGACATGATTTGATCAGTTGATGACCTGCAAACTACACCAGTTTCTCTGCAGTTTATCACATGGTAAAAGCTGAAAGATATGAAATGCTTTACATTAAACTGTTTTATTAAAAAAAACCCAAAACCCAAAAGCCACCCCCCCCCCCCCCCCCCCACCACCCACNAACAACAACAACAACAACAACAACAACAACAACAACAACAACAAAAAAAAAAGCACAAAAGAAACACAGTAGTGCAGAATCTTCTACCCCTGCCTCTATCTTGGAAGTTAGATCTGCCTAGTTCACTAAAATCAGAGGAGGTGTAACCTGCTGCTCCCAACATCAACATCCTTCTCCACATAGCAGCAGATTTCTTTATATATATTAACCTGAGACTTGCATACTCCAAGCATAATTTTATTTATGTGGCTTGCCCAGCATTGAAACAACTCATGAATTTCATTTAGAGAACAAAAAGCCTTCCAAATAATCCACTAAAGTCAACTTTTACTAAATAAGGTTCATTTCCCCCATATCTAAGGACTTCTGTTTTGCTTCAGAATCTTGAGTTCCCCACAAGAAGAACTGTGTGGGCTTGCATAACCAAAAAACTAACACCTTCTTGTGATGTGGGATGTCTGAACTACAGCCCCTGAGTTATTCTTCAAGATACTTGCTGTACACATACCCCTTTTGTCTTTCCCATCCATGTTCTTATAAAGAGAGGGAAAAACATCTTCACAAAACAATGTAACATGGATTTAGGCTAATTTTCTATTTCTAACTATTATCTAATGTTATGCTGCACACAAAATAACAACTCTGGGCAATTAAATATTTTTGCCTTAAGCCACTTGGTAAAATACAGCTCAAGCCATTCATTCACTGAAGGAAAAGTTGCTTTTAAAAACAATTTAATTGAGTCTTCACGTTATAAATGTGAAGATTAGGTACACATCTTAGAGTACTGGATCAAACAAGATAGTATAATTTTCTGACTCTTTCTTGTAGTATAATTAGGGGTTTTTTTACTAATATTAGATTAATAATTCTGCCTAATTGAATAAAGTACAGTTCCAGCTATAGAACTTATATAAAAATTTTTTATATTAAAGATCGATGTTGTTGAAATTTGAATAATTATGTCTAGAAAGCGTAAATGTCATTAAAAGCTCAGCAAGCATTTGATTCTGGCTAAGATCTTCTTCTCTGAACTTTATCTGCAGGGTTTTCACATTTACCTGAGTATAAGGAGAGATGAAACTAGTAATGCACACCAATCCAGCATCTGCAAACAGCTTAGCAACCTCAGCAATGCGACGGACATTTTCTTCTCTATCTTCTGGTGTGAAACCCAGGTTCTTATTAAGGCCTTGGCGAATGTTGTCACCATCCAAGGTGTAGCATGGAATGCCGTGACATACTAAATATTCCTCCAGTGCCATGCTCACTGTAGTCTTCCCAGCACCAGACAGGCCTAGAATATTCAATAATATTATAAGTTACAAGCACAGAAACAAGTTAGGGGTAATTGCAACAGATGTACCACTGCTAATATGAAAAATCCTAAGTGATGGGCATCCGGGGCAATGCTTCTCACAGATAATTGCCTGCTATATAAGCCAATTACTCTCCCTTCAGCTATTTAAAAAGTAAGGCACAAAGTGTGCCAAAAGAAGAATAAAGTTTTACACTGAGAGCTTTTGCTGGTTAGAGAATTGGTGCACCCTGCCCAGCACTGCTGCGGGCAGTCCTTAAAACCTGAGCCAAACTAAATTCACACAGTTAAAATGTCACATTTCCATCTGAAAAGGAAGTTCTCACACTGAAGTGAATTTCACTCAACAAAAGAAATGGGAATAGGTCAAACCACACTCTGTTCTTACCCCTCGCAGAATAACAGCACAGAATTAGACACTGCAGACACAACAAAACCCACTCAAGGCCCAGGAGTCTTTTATGAACAAGCACAGATAATTTTAATATTAAACTTTGGTCCACTTCAGAATTTTTGGCAACAAACCTTTCAACAATTGAGATGTCTTCCAGGCCCTAAAAAGTTTGCTTGCTTTAAGATGCAGATGTATTGAAATAATTTTCCAAACTAGATTGCAGCTGCTTGTATGGAGCCCATGTTTCAGCTTATAGAGACCAAAAAGCTTGTAAATGTCAGCTTCTAAGTCAAAGCTTCACAAAGTGAGTTTAATCCATTTAGTAAGAAAAAAAAAAAAAGAGGGGTAATAATAATCTAAAATTAAAAACTAGCACTGAGTGAAGAAAATAACTTTTAATATCAAACTTTGGTCCACTTCAGAATTTTTGGCAACAAACCTTTCAACAATTGAGATGTCTTCCAGGCCCTAAAAAGTTTGCTTGCTTTAAGATGCAGATGTATTGAAATAATTTTCCAAAGTAGATTGCAGCAGCTCATTTGGAGCCCATGCTTCAGCTTACAGAGAGCAACCAGCTTCTAAATGGGACACAAACTCAAAGCTTCACAAAGTGACTGTAACCCTTTGAGCAAGAAAAAAAAAAAGAGGGGTAATAATAATCTAAAAAATAAATTGAAAAATAGCACTGATTGAAAAAAATAACTTTCCATACATTTCCACCCCATAAGTGCTGATGAAGTGAGAGAATTTTGCAGGGAATGTGACTGTTTCAGCTTTTATACTAAAATGTAGCAGAGTTCTGAAGATTTATGTTTACACAGTTCTAAAACGAGTAACCTTGCTGATTTCAATACATCTTCAGTAACCCAGCTTTCCCAATGCAATCTTACAGCCTTCCTACTTCACTATATTCTACCACCATCTCACTTCCTTCTGAAAAAAAAAAATAATTGAGTATTAAGTTTACACTTGTTTAAAACTGGTGATGAATGGAAAATGTTGCTGTGTAGATAACTGAGTAAATATTTTTATCATGCCCTTTTTCAGAAGGATATTAATGAATTACCAGGTGAAACAGATCATTCAAACATTGAGAGACAGGCTGGACAGGGAAAACAGGGAAAGAAAGGCCTCCATTCTTTTACCATAGAAACACATGACAGCACACTACTGTATCAAATCTCTCTGGATGGCTCTTGGCCATTCTCTGTTGACAGGTTTACCTTTCACACATGTTCATTAACACCAGTGGAAACAGGTTTTACTTGGAGTATTAAGTTTCTCTAATACACTGCAAAGATCTTTTATATTGCAATGTAACAGTGCTCTTCAAGCATTGACTAAATCAATAGTTCATTTAGTTAGCTTGAATTTTTATGTTCAGTTCTATCTGGAAAAAACTGCAAATGTAATAGGTTAAAGCTTCTAGGAGCTTAGAAAAAAAGACAGAACAAGAAAATGTTCTGGTGGGTTGGAACTGGATGATCTTTAAGGTCCCTTCCAACCCAAACTGTTCTATGAGTCTATGTCTTCCAGAACTTGCTTGTCCTCTCTTTTTACAATCACTATGGTGATTACAAAAATAACTCCCAGTACGCCTCAATTTCCGTCCAAAGGCACAAGTTTGAGTTAAAATGTTATTTCAACTTGAGGAGACAAGAACTTTCCAAAGAGAAGAGAGGTTCATAGAAGAGATTCAGAAACACAGACTCTAAACAGAAGTTAGGTTTCATTTGTTGGTGGGTAAAATGGCCAATAGGAAGATCTAGAATTGGTTGAAACACAGAAAAAGCTCCCCATGCACTCCAGAACTCAGCTAGAATGAAACAGTGGACACTAGATCAATGAACAAAATACATTCTCAAGTTACTATCTGTCCCAGAGCAGCCTTGCTAGTCTACCCATAAATAGGAATAAAGCTGCATCAGGATCTTAGATTTCACAAACATTCAATTTTGCATGAAAAATAAGGGCTGCAGCTAAAAAGCTTTTCAGATATGTAACAAAAACACAAGGATACATAGATATTTTTTACTATACCTGTTAACCAGACTGTGCATCCACGAAAACCACTTCTTGTTCCTACAACTTGGCCTCTCTTATTCCTGCTGACATGATGAGCTTGGTAGGTAACATTGGTTGCCCTTTGCATTCCCTGTAAAAGAAGTAGTTTTATTAAGTCTTTAACTTCCAGAAGTGTGAGCTAGCAAAGCTAGAACTTATTCACAGGCACAAAGACTTGAAGACAGATCAATAGAATTGAAAACTATACCAAATCCATCAGCTACAGACCAAAGGACACAGAGGAAATTTAAAATACCAACAGTAACTTTCTGTGAAATAGGATTGCCAGGTTAATCAGCTTCTAATTTGAAACACAACTTATTTATGAAAAAAACAAACATAAAAACAGAGATTAACTGCCAGATTTGCTAGCCATGACTTGTAAATGTAAGAATTTCTAATAGATATTTTCTCTCTCTCTCTCTGAGATAAAGGTTTTAGTCATAAACCAGGCAAACATTGGCTCATTCTTAAGTCTTAAGAGGCCTTTTCACTACAAACTATGCATACTTGATCCAACTTGCAGTTCAGCAGACACACCTCCAAACCACTCTGCCTTTACCTTTGTCACCTTCAGTCTCCAGAATTAAGACACTCATAGAATCATAAGAGTTGGAAGGGACCTTCAAAGGTCATCTAGTCCAACTCCTATACTAGTTCAGGTTGCTCAGAGCCTCATCAAGCCTGGCCTTGAATCCCCCACAAGGAGGGGGCTTCCACCACCTCTCTGGGGAACCTGTTTCACTGCCTTACCATCCTCACTGTGAAGAATTTTTCCTAATGTCTAATGTAAATCTACCCTCCTCTAGTTCAAAACCTCACAGCAGGGGTGCTACAGCCCCCAGTCATCTTCATAGCTACTTATCTTCCCATGTCAACTCATGTAGTCACTCCACTATACAAAGCCACTAGGATGGTCAGGGAGGACTTGCCCTTGGTGAAGCCATCCTGGATACCTTGAATCACCTCCTTGTCCTCCATGTGCAGTAGCATAGCTTCTGTATAGAATCATAGAATACTTTGGGTTGGAAGGGACCTTAAAGATCACCTAGTTCCAACCCCCTGCCTCTAGACCAGGTTGCTCAGTGCCTTGTCCAGCCTGGCCTTAAACACCTCCAGAGGGGGGGCATCCATATATTCTGACTGTTTAAAGAAAGCACTATTTCTAAGGAACTTATTATAGAATTTACATAAAAAGAAGGAATTTTTGTAATACAATTTTAATTACAACAAAGACCGTTTCTTAAAACTAGTTTTTCAACATAATTAGCTGCTGCACGCATACCTTAAGTAAGATGACAAGACTGTCAAAGCCATTTCACAACATCAGGCAAGGGAACCCACGGGAATATTGTTCCATTGTTCCCTTAAGCTTGAATGGTATCTAGTTACACCACCAAGATCAAGACCATAGACAACCAACCAGTGCATGAACAATCAGAAGATAAGGCTTAAAGGAAAATAAAAAGGGGAGGGGGGAGAGAACAGTGGTGTATGTAATGCTGCTTTAACTTTTATTGCTTACACACAATAAAAGGTGTTTTACAGCATGTTCTCTTTCATTATTGTAGCAGTCTGGAAAGAAACACACTTATGAAATTTAAGAAGAAGGAAGGATATTAATTTACAGAGGACTAGCAGAGAGCTGTTCACAGTCTCAGGGAGGCATTCCAAAGCAGGATTAACAGAAAAATGATATCTAAGTGTGTGGTTTTGAGAATGGCTGCTATGTGATTCATCTGCAGAATAACACTTCAAAAGTTTACCTATAACTTCATTAGAACTTATGAGTTTGTTTTATAGCATGTCCCCACTTCTGTACACTGTTCTGAGGCAGAACTTGCACAAAATAGGTGAGTGATGTATCGACGAACTCAAACATTTCATTGCTATGTATGATGCTGCCAATCAGGATCTATCAGAACCCTTCAAAGACAGCTCATACTAAGGACAAATCTCCAATAATGCCATAACACATAATCTGCTGGGCTCATGGTTAATACAAAGAAAAGCTCAAGGTAGGAACAGATGTACAATTTTTTAAATATAACAGCCATGTAACTCCATGGTGACACTCCAGCATCTAAATTAGATCAAGACTGAACACACCCGTAAGAAATGACAACCTGCAAACAGGTTATAACCATGTAAAATGAAGTTATTCTTGCTGATGGTGTTAACTTCAAATAATTTATCTCATAAAACAAAGCTGTTTTGCATGAGAAGTCAGTGCAATACAGCTAAATAAAGCCAGAAAAAAATTCAAAGAGGTCTTTCTTCTTATAGTACAGTTATGTACTACATAAATGTGAGATATCAGTAAATAAAAGCATGAAGTGTGAAATTAAAAGCAACAAATAAAGCACTTAGCCTTCATTTAGAACTGTGCATAATGAACATGTAGAATAATTCAAACTAATACAGTAATAGCAACATGCTTTCTCCATAATTCAAGTTATACTGTATAGTACAAGGCACTGAGTAAGCAGAAGTCAATCTCATGCCATTGCCTCAGTAAGCTCTTAAAGATCAAAACACAAGAACACAAGAACACACATATTTTGCTTTTGACTCCTGACAGCCAGTCTATTATCAAGCTCAAATACTATGGAGGTCAAATGTCTCATCCAAGGAAGTGACTCCCAGCCTGTACAAAGTAAGTTACACCAGTTTTCTTTGTTTTCCAGGACTAGCAAAGCTGCAATGAAACTGAGCAGGGTATTGCCCTAGCCTGATGAAAACAAAACCCTGAGGAAGCAGGCAAGAGGGATTCTTAAAATAATGGAAAAGATACATCTATAAAAAAGGAAAAACAAACAATTATCAACTGGAAGAGATGACAAATCACTGCTGTGAGAAGTACAACAGATTGCTGGAGTACAAGGCAACTGAGCAGGAAGCAAGCTCAGTGGTAGGGCAATAATGCATCAGTTTTTCAGAAACAGGCAGCTAAAACCAAAGATTAAAGTGCCCAAACAGTCTTAATGTATTAAAAAACACACTTGTCCCCAGAAGCTACACCTTTTTTTTATGAGTGCATGCTCAGAATACCTCCTGGGCAAAGCAGTAGCAAAATCCTCTTTATCTCCCAACAGAAAACATCTTTTAAATGGGCTGCTCTAAAAGGTTAACAATTTAGTAGGTCATTCTTGCTGAAAAAAAATACTCTAGAAATGTTTCCTAATCATATCCACTTTGCTCCTACCACCACTGACCAGCAAAAGCTGAACACTGGATACTCAAAAACATGCTTTTAAATACTATCCCTTATACATACAATCACAGCAAATACTGATTTCTACACTCAGGAGTAGAAATCAGTGGCTCTCACTGGTTGTGTTCTTCTAATTTTTAGCCAGTCTTCAAAGTCCTGTATATAAAAATCAATGAGTATCAACTGATGAAATTAAACATCCATCTAAAATGATACCAGAAATTAATAACAGCCATTTCTTTTCACAATATATCAAAGTATCATGTGGAGATCCATGTTAAAAGAAATGAAACATAAGAAAATGTCCAAAAGAAAAACTGCAATAGGCAAGTACTCTTTAAAAATCTATTTTAAACTTCTTAGCCTAGTTACATTCACTATTGTAGTTGCTCCTGAAAAGACACACTAGATTTTTTGTAAAAGGTCTTATGAAAAAAAAGGGCATTAACCTCAAAGCTCTATTTATCTGGAGAATTTTTAAATTTTTTTTACAGCTGCTGGAAATTTCCTCTCTGGCTTGCCCACTAAAATATTTCTTCCAGCCTGTGTTACACATTAAGTGCTTCTGCATTACTTACACAAATACTGCATGGTAGTATTTTCCCTCCTATTCACCCCATTAAACAGAAATCATGCTTGAGTTCCCTGTGTTTCATTTAACACTAATGTCAGATGAGAATGTTCATATAACCTTCCTTTCTTTTCTCCCATTATGCTAGTGTGCTTTTCATATGAAATCTGAAGTGCCACAACAGGCTAGTAACTTTGTATTGGAGATTAAAAAATCAGAGCATTAAAATCACAAGCCTTTCACAGATGTGCACTAAAGAACTATAATGTTAAGAGAGTATTTTTTTAGCATAAAGGTAACTTTTCAGTTTTGCAAGTATCTGCCCAGTGAAATGAATACAGACATCTAAGAACTATAGGAAGAAGATGGGGATCAAAAGGAAAAACTAACTCTGTCAATTTCTCTATGCAAAGATTTGCTGCAAGAGACTTAGTCCTTCTCTTTCTTGGAACTGATGTTTCGACAACCTGGAACTGTAATTTTTTTCCAGAGCCAAATCTGATTATCAGTGCCAAGTACTTTTGATGCAAGACCTCAGATTAGATGTTCAGATGAAGAAGAGCAAACCCAAGTTGCAAGATCAAACCAGATCAAAGACAGCATAGAGATTATTGCTTAACATTCCATAGCTCAGAACAGTCCCTGCACTGGCACAAGCTGAACTTATTCTTCATTACTTCACAGCAACAATGAAACACTGTGCTTCTTACAGTAACATTATATCAAATTTTAGCCTTTCACAAAAGCAAAAACTCTGGGATAGGAAGTAAAGACCTCAGCAGCAAGCAGAGACTCCCCAAGCTACATCACCAGCTTGAGAGATCTTTGAGGATGGAAGCATCAGGAAGAGGCATGGTTTCTGTGCTAACCATCTGTGCTCAAGGAGCTGTGACTATTTCTCTGTTCTGCTGCTCTAAGATGACATTGTCAATTCCCCAAGCTAGCAACTCCCATAAGCAGCAACACATCCAGTATCACCTCTGAGATGTGGTCTTGCATTTAATATTTCCCTATCAACCCAGATATTTCTAACTTGCTCACCACAATCCTCTTACAACCAAGAATACCCTGATAACTATATCTTCTGTTCTCCAGCACTGATAACTCAACCAAATGATCATTTCTTCCCTCCAGAGTGCCCTCCTCAACTGCCAAACAGCAGCTACAGTAGACTGAGAATTGTCCATTTTCTTTGGCTACATACAAAGACAAGCAAGGAGAACAGGCAGAGTTCCAGAATAAAACCTCTATTATTACAGGTGCTAAAACAACAGCACTTCACCTGAGAGATTCTCGTTCCCACACCTAGGTAAGGTTTCAGGAGATCTGCTAGAGATGCCTTTCAATACCTTTTTTCTTAAATTCTGATTTGATTTGGAACTTTTCCAACTACGCTTGGAAAAGAAGGGTAAATCTAGAAATTATATCTTAATCATGTTTTACAGTTATTAGAAAACTAACAATTCATCAATCCATATTCCACCATAGCCTATAGCATCATTTTCTCTTCTATTTACAACAAAAATTCTTACTTTCATTCTCACAGCTGCCTCCCAGAACATAGTTGATGACAGTAATACTGACACCATAAGGCATCTAAAGCCTTTGCATCATCCAACCTGCCCAAGGCATGCTCTCCTGACATTTAGACAGACCAGCTCATGTCTGTCAGATGTTCTAGGATGGTTTAAAAAAAAAAATCACAGCAGCAGAGAGCAGCTATAATCTTCCACAGTATTGTGGATACAAACAACAGAGTGATAACCATACTAGAAGGGTATCACTTGCCATCTGCTGCAGTAACAGCACGACCAAGGGCAAACCCAGTTTATTCACCAGGGCTGGAGTGGAGCCATCGGCTGGCATCAAAGGGAATGAACAAGAACAAAGCCCAAAATGCCTCTGCTCTCAGAAACCAATGCTGGAGCTTTGGGAGTTCCCTACAAAATTATGCAGCACCTCTGTCACGTTAGACATTCAAACTATGCTGAAGGAAATGTACCACAAGTCTTCTGATCAAGTAGGGATCAGAGACTCCCCAAGCTACAGACCCAACTTTTGAGGTTGGAAGCATGAGAAAAGAACTCTGTAAAGAACAGGCATGGTTTCTGTGCTAATACAGAGTCAGCATTTGTGGCTATGCTGTGCGCTGCTCCACAACTTGGAGCCTGCTGTGCTCAGGGGTGGGCTTAGTGAGGGGTTTCCACAGAAAGAAGTGTATTTGAGTAGGCTGGATGCCCAGAGAAAGTCTGGAAGACAAGGCTCTGCCTACTTTCCTAGAGGCTGGCAATTCCATCAGGGTGTAAAAGCCTGCTTTGACTTTGCTCTCAGCTGAACAGACATGGAGTCAGTAAGTGCCAGAACATTTGTCGTGGAGTGTGTGAATCAGCAACACTTTTTTTGTGCTCCTGGAGAAGCTTATTAGGTTATGGAGAACTTTTCAGTTGAGGTCCTCTGAAGGAAAATGGAGAAGCGGAAGACTTCCTCTGCTTGCCACATAACCTACAGGAGGTTGCTAACCTCAACTGAACTCAGCCAACAGTTAATTTCAGTTAATTTCTTTTCAACACATGATCTCCATAGTTTGGATAAATACACAAACTGTTGATTTCAGTTAACTTCTCTTCAACACATGATTTCCATAGTTTGGTTAAAAACATCATCTGACAAATGACACAGGCAAACTTTTGAACACACTTTCTTACCCCCACCTAGACAGGATTTATTTCACCATGTCATATTTGATTTCGCCTTTTCCTCAGAAAAATTCAAAGAATGTAACTTAGCAATCACTCTGTTATGAAAGCGAGTTCGAACTTGTACATGCAGAAAGAGGATGGGACAGATGCAACATCTACTCAATGCTGCTCAGTACAACTAATGACCCCATTTTTGAGGTAACATTGAGACTCTTTTCATAGAATCACAGAATGGTTTGAGTTGGAAGAGACCTTCAAGATCATGTAGTTCCAACCCCCCTGCCATGGGCAGGGACACCTCCCACTAGATCAGGTTGCTCAATGCCTCATCCAGCCTGGCCTTAAACATTTCCAAGGAAATGTATTTCCCTTCTGCTACAGAAGGACTTTAGAGGAGGTCTCTGCCATGTCTTTTCTTTATCTTTAACAGATTTGTCATTTTAATATAAAAGTTGTGACCTGCACTACCCACAGCAAAACTTCAAGGACTGTTTTGTACAGTTCATTTGATACGAAATGTTTTTTTCAATCTTATCTCTTCTCTGCTACAGCTCAGCATTGCTGGCAAGAAATCACACTTTTTTCACTCATCCTGCACTATCAGAAGTATCAAATGTTCTCAGCAAAGGCCTGCACCGAATCTTCTAAAGAGCTGCATTTTGGTTTTCACTGTAAACCGATCTTCCCCCATCTTTACGAACAAGAATGAAGGCTTTGGGGAGAATTTTTTTTTAAGCCCTGTCTCGACAGTTTTCCACATAACACCCACCATACAAAGAACCTCAGTCTTCGGCCAACGCAGGTCTATGAATGGACACATTGTACACCGCATTCTCAAGTCTCCCTCTTCCCAAAGCCCTGGCAGCCAAGGGCTGACGATGGCAGAGGCCGGGGTGGCACCCCCACCTCCAGAAGGGTTCTCCCTGCCCTTCCCCATAGGCAGCGAAGGAAAAGCAGCGCACGGGTTCCGCGGCGGCGCTCCCTGAAGGAAACCCGGACAGTCCATCCTTTAACTCTCCCGCATCCCTTTAACCCGCATCCCCGGGCGGGCGGCAGAGAGCGGCGCAGGGAGACCCCCCTCGTCCCGGCTCCCGTAGCCGCCCACTGCCACATCACCATGGAGCTCAGCCGCTTCTGCCCACCGGCTTCCCTTCTCTCTCTCCGCACCAGCCCTCCCTCCTTCCCTTCCTCCCATCCCACCGCTCCGCTCCGCTCACCCAGCTCGGCACCCTGTTGCTCAGCTTCACTTTCTTGCACTGGCTCTCGGGCAGCTCCATGGCCGCGGGGGCAGCGACAGAAGGAGGGAGGAGAAGCAGGAGAAGGAGCCTGCCCTACTGATGCTTCAGGCGGATGCAGCCGCTGCTGCCGCCTACACGTCCCCGCCCGCGGCTCGACCGGAGGTGGTGCAGGGAGGAGCCTCGGCCCGCGGGGAGGGGAGAAGCGGGGACCTCCGCCATGCGCTTGCGCGGGCCCGTGACGCGGACAGGGTGGGCGGCGGTGGCGGCGGTCGGAGCAGCTGCAACTGCTTCCGTCTCTGCCAGCACAGCCCGCCCGCTGCTGCCCCTGGCGGGCGGCGGGGATCGGACCACCGCACTCCATACCCCCGCCAGCAGCCGGGGCCGGCTCTCCCCACTACCCTTGCCGGCAGCCGCGACCGACCCACCCCACCGCTGCCGCCAGCCGGGACTGGCTCTCCCTACCCCTGCCGGCAGCCAGGACCGACCCATCTCACTCCTTCCGGCAGCCGCGACCGGCTCATCCCACCCATACAGGCAGCCCGGACCGACCCATCCCACCCCCGCCGGCAGCCGCGACCGGCCCCGCCCATCCCCTC
>VZTY01035419.1:86650-124358 GCA_013400935.1 Turnix velox | reverse complement strand
CAGCTTTCCAGCCTGTCGAGGTCCCTCTGAATGGCATCCCTTCCTTCCACCGTATCGACCGCACCACTCAGCTTGGTGTCATCAGTTTTGACGATTTTGTTTTGACGAAATCACTCCTTTTACAAAGATTTCCCTAACAACCAGAGTTAATCTTGTGCTACCTTCTAGCACAGCTCTTGCTGTGACCTTAGAGCCAGAAGGGTCTTAGATTCTTATCTCCAGGAAGGAGCTGCTTCAGCACTTGGGTGCTAATCCCAAGGTGGAGACGATGCCATATTAACAGGAGTTGTATTTGCTGTATAAATATTAGTCTGCTTATATTACTTAAAGAAAATAATTGCTTTAGCACTTCAGCACTAATCTTAAGGCAGAAATAGTGCTGTACTAACATGAGTTGCTGTAGAAATATTAGCCCTTTATCATCCATCTGTATGTTGTTTGTTATCTGACAGTTTAAACAGGAAGTTAAAAGGCTTCATGGATGAATCTTTACTCTTATATCAGCAAAACATCCTTCTAAAGACGCTAACTAAGGTGCTGGTTTTACAGCATTTTTTGAAATTCAGATTAAAAGCTAAAAATATATGAGATACATGACCTCCCTGAATTAATGAAAAAACAGTGCTCTCGGGCAATGTGAAGGTCAAATAGAATTAATACAAAAAGCTAAAGAATACAATTGCAGTTATTTATTTAATCTTGTCTTGAATGACAAGGCTGTAGAGCATGCTGCCCTGCAACTAATTGTTCTATGGATGGTCCCTGGCTGTACAAAGACTTTCTGACCATGCCAAACAGTGGCAGAGCTTGGGTTTCAGTTTGTAAAACCTCTTATGCAGTTCCCTGCCAAGCAGAGAGCCAGCAGGCTGCCCTGCACCAGTGGGTTGAAAGCTTTCCCCTGCTGGTTATTCAGTTGTGCCCAGGGCATGCTTGGTTGACTGTGCTTTGCCCGACATTGTTTTATGTGACTTCAGAGTAGTTCTAAACGTTATTTGCCATTCTTTTTAAAAAATCATACTGTTCCTTTATTCCAGATGTATTAATAGAGATTGGTACTGTTCATCCTGCATCCCCAAAGACAATGGTGGGAAGACGGTAGTTTGCAAGAATTTTAAATTAAATCAAAAAAACACAGGCAGCCAACTCAACTATGCAAGTGACTTCTTAAAGGTACTTTAAGAGGGTAACCCTGTAATACTCAAACACTGACTAAGAACAAGGCACAATGGATTTTTTCAAATCTTTGGCATTGGAGTTCTGCCTTCATCATCTGTTTGCCAGCAAGGAATCATAGCGTGGTTTGGGTTGGAAGTGACATTAAAGGTCATCTAGTTCCAGCCCTCCTGAAATAGGCAGGGGCACTTCCCGCTACATCAGCCTGCTCAGTGCCTTTTCCAGCCTGGCCTTAAACACCTCCAGAGAGGGGGCATCTCTAGTCAACCTGTTTCAGTGTTTCTTCCTAGAAGAAAGACTATTCTGTAGAATCCACTTACTGTAGTCGCTTTCAATTAAATGAGAATTCAAGGTAGAAATTCATTTAATACTGGAATTGCTCCTCTGGTCAGCATTCTGATCAAACCCTGGTGACATATCATGATCATAAAAATATTCATCTATGCAATTATTTTTTTTCCTTGAAAAATACCCCCAGCAGTCTAATTTGGGTAGCCAGTCATGTAGGCTGTCTGCAGTTATGCTTGCTTTTTTTTATTGAGATACCATCCTCAGTGTAGATGATGCTGCCTACATGCTCATCACTGTTCTGTCAGGACTGTTTCCAAACTCCTGTTTTTCACATAAATCATTTTTACTTTGACACCATTCTGGTAAGTGAAAGTGTTTGAAACAGATTAAGCATTTTGTTCAAGCTCTTAAAGTGTTTTTTGACTCGGGAAGTAGGAATTAAGCAATTTCTGATGGTTCTGAACTACAAATTACTTATTTAGTGAACTCCTGTTGGTGGTGGAACATCAGGTTTGTGTTGTAGAAAAGATGACCACTAAAAACTACCTAAGATCAACAAAATTAGCAGGTGGATGCTTCACCTGTACTGTAGCTTGCATTTGCAAATGAGACTATGTTCATATACATCCAAAATATACAGCTGCAGGGAAGTCCTATCTAACACATTTGAGAAAGATAGGAATAGAGGAAGTATTTCTGGTCTTTAACAAAAGCTTTTAATAATTACTTTAATATTTGAACTAACATGTAGGTCCAGCAGAAGAACAATCTGGGCCATCTGTTTAAAGAAGCCACAGAAAGATCAGCAGAAACACTAATAAAAACCCTGGGTGATGAGAATACCATTTGCTTTTTGACATACTGCTGAATGTCCAAACCCGATTTCTTTTCATGTCCTACAATACTGAGGATTAGAGCTCTCTTCCCAATTATGTTGCCAGTATTCCATCTGCTGAGTTTGCTCTTTAGACAGATAAACTCCCTCCATGTGCTGTCAATGTTCAGAATTAAGTGGTCTAATTTGGCCAGCAGAGAGAGATGATGATTGATGATCTGTTCCAGGTAATAGAGCCATGTTTTAAGAAGCAGAAGAAATGTCATTGAGATAAGAGGACACACAGTGATGCTGTGTTTTCTAATGGAAGGCTCTCTTTGGGCAAGGGCAAGTACAGATACTTGAATTCTGGCTTAGAACTGCAGAGTTCACAATGGTACTCACTTTGTGAAGTAAAATATTATTTTAATGGTGAAACGAGGAAGCTTTCTAGATGAAAAATTTCACAGTGCACAACTTGAAAAGGTCACACTCCATATTTTGCAGAAAGCAAGTCTACAGAACGCTGGCATGTCAACTGCTGTAAAACTAGATGACCACTAGAGGTCATTCAATGAATGAGAAACAATTCAGCCTATTGCCTTTTGGTTTGCTGATTAACTGGCTGGAGGTTTATTTGTTTTATTTTGTTCTTTGTCATTTACAACAGAAAAAGTTAACTTTATCAGACAGCAAAATACTGGATTTGTGAAGATAAATGCCAACCCATATACACTATAGATACACAATGACTATAGGTAGGCCTAGGTGTCTGCTGACATTTTTTTCAGGAGTGGGCGAAGTCCTATAAACCTCAAACTTTGCTGCCTGCTCTTCTGTCTTTAGGTCATTAAAATCCCCCCAGAAAATATCTGGTCCTCCTTCCAATGTTCAAAACTTCAAAAATATTTATCTAGATGACAAATTACTATTTTCCATGTAACTTTATTTTAAATTTAGCTACTATACAATTTCAGCTGGTTTTATCAGACTTGGACATAGACCAGGATGGGTGTATTGTTTATTTAAACACCAGGAGAAAAACTGAAACTCTAGACAGAGGTAGTGAAGCAAAACTTGAGACAGGATAACTTTAAAAGTGATTTCTTGTTTCCTCTTAAATTCTTTGTTCAACACTTGAAGGAAACTACTTTTTTTTTCCCCCTCTACATATCTAGATGTGACATTATGTGAAAAATTAGTCTTGTGGCAATCCTCTAAATAAAGCAAACATGCTGGGATCTCTAGGAATGGAACAGAAGAAAGTTATCAGGCAGGAATACAGAGATGAAAACTGGGAAAAGGATGAGCAGTTACAGCTCCTGTCAGGTATCAAAAGATCACAGACTAATAGAATTATTTGGGCTTAAAAAAGAGTTAGCTTCAAACCCTCTGCCATGGGCAGATGAAGAGATGCACAACGGCTTTTACTCTAAAGAGGGACCAAAACTTCTTAGCTATCCTCCTAGGAGGAGAGACAAGCTAAGAAAGAAAACAAACGTGAACTAAAGCTTTGTTTTGTTAAGGATGAGGACATACAAAGGACTTTCACACTTCTCAACAATCCCAGGACATAATGTCCCTAGGACTGTTTTGGCCAAATCACAATTGTTGAAAGTTCCTTCCAAGAGAGTAGATGGTTTTCAACTAAAGTAAATACAAGATCTGAAAGTAATTTCTAATGCCACTGTGCTACTGAGCTGCTTTCTCACCAGCTAGAAATATTCTACTAGTTTCTGTTTGCTACTCACTACATACATAATTTAGCTTCCAAATATTCTCTCATTAGAAGGCAACCAAATTTTTTTCAGTAAGTATTCTTTCAGAAGCATTTGTAATGCAATTTCTTCTTCATTTATTTGATTTGTTGCAAATGGAAAGTGAGCCACTGGAGTGCTTTTCAATAATTTATTGCCTTCAACAGTCAAATCCACCTGCTAAGAGTAACACATTTAGGAGAAAAATATCTGTCTCATCCTGAAAAGATTTTTTGAGTGCTAAATAGAAGGTGGTATCACAAGCATACCCACCCACTGGAAACAACTGTAACAGTCTGACTGTTTGCTATGATTAATGGGGTGAAATTTAACCAGACCTAATCCCAGATTCTGCACCCAGGGAGGAGTAACACCGGGCAAGTATAAATCAAGAGAGGATGGTTGGAGAGGAGCCCTGCAGAAAGGGATATGGGGTACTGTAGGCTCAACATGAGTCAGCAGTGAGACCTGGAGAGCAAAGGGAGAGAACAAACTACATCCTGGGTGCATTAAACACACTACAACCACCAGTCAAAAGATCATCCATAACCAGTGATGGTGTAACCTCACCTTAAGTACTGGGGCCACAATTTAAGAATCATAGAATGGTTTGGATTGGAAGGGACATTAAAGATCATCTTGTTCTAAACCCCCTGCCATGGGCAACGACACCTCCCACTACATCAGGTTTTTCAAAGCCTCGTCCAGCCTGGCCTTAAACACTTCCACAACCTTTCTGGGCAACCCGTTACAACCACCCTCACCATAAAAAGTTTCTTTCTTACACTATGGTGGCATTTATCAGCATAGAATTATAAAATATATTTTGGTGGAGAACATCCACAAGCCAAAGCTAACAGAGTCAAAGCACATTTCTAGTTCAGTTCATAAGATACTTAAATCCAAAAACTCAAGAACAGGAAAACCTCTAGTCTCAAATACTTAAACTTTTCCCTAAAGGTAACAAATATGGAATTATTTTCCAGATGTGCACATCTGAAGCAGCTTTAATTGAAATACTTTCTTAAAGACATCTCTAAGGAACTCAGAAGTCACATTTTCCCATGCTTTATTCTGCAATGGGATGCATAACCAACCAGAGTTATGAGCAGAACTGTTGGCTGCAAACTAACTTGGTGATACTTCACACCCAGGATTAGTCACATCCTCAAGCCCCCCATCTAGTCAATAGTGACAGCAGCACCAGTTGCTTGGGTTTGTTAGTGAACAGCTAATTTGGTTCCCCAAGTAGCAATCTCTCATTTCTGCACCTCAGGCAGATTCTTATCTCAGCCTGAAATTACTATAGCTTTGGTCAGAGAACAAAAGATACAGAAAACAGCCTGTGCAGTGTTTGTACCCAGGTCTCTCCCTGACTTAAGTTGGAACAGATGATCAGTGAACTTAATCAAATCAAAAGGAGATGAAGGCTTTAGCCCTTTTAAAGAGGCTTTCAACCTAGTAAGCTAACAGGCTCAATCTCTACATGCTAGAATAATAATTTATTTCCTTTTATGCCTTTTGATGTCTGAGAACAATACTCTTGGCTACTGTGATAAACACACCAGCAAGATTGAAACAGGAGAAAAACAACAAAAAATGCTGGCAGTTTAACTGTTCTGTGGGTACAGGCAGCTTTGGTCAGACTCATTTGTCACCTTGATTCCCGTTTGTCTCCTCAAAAATTCTCTCTTATGATGAGAAACAATGTGAAAAATGGGAAGGAGAGTTTTATAAAGGTCTCTGAAACACAGACCTTTCAAACTTTCTCAACTTTGCTATCTTATTTGAATCACTGGAGGTCCCTAACCGAGGAGCTAATTGAGGTAACAAGGGTTACACCTGGAAAAAAGTCTGGAATTGCTGTTACTGCCTGAAACATGAGTGCTCAAATTCTTCAGTGAACAGACCAGACGGGATTGCATCCACAGTCATAAAATAATTTGGGTTGGAAGGGACCTTAAAGATCATCTAGTTCCAACCACCCTGCCAGAGGCAGGGATGCCTCTCACAAGTTCAGGCTGCACAGTGCCTTGTCCAGCCTGGCCTTAAACACCTCCAGAGAGATTGCAATCTGACATTCCATTCAGTAACAGCAGGTAATGTTTCCAGGCTGTCTCGTCCCTGTTCAGCAAAGCTTCAGTACTGAACTGGGGGACGAAATCTAAGAAAGAGAGCCCCAGCAATGATGCTGGGAGGCCTTCAGAACAGGACATATTAAGGTGGGAAGAGTAGGGGGGGAAAAAAAAAGCTCCTTCCAAGAACATGTGAAGAATGCAAAGAGAAAAGGAGGCAAAGAAACTAGAAGAGCAGGTATATATGTCAGAGACACTGTTCTGAAATGTCAGCCTGCAAAATGTCTCAGAAAGAATCATCACTTCATGAGGGCAGTACACATGCATCCTTATCATGAATGTTGTAATATCTTTCTTACATAAATAATTCTAATCATTGCAGGCTTGCTCCCCAGAATTTAATTATTCATTTGGTATAGACTCCAATCAGATAAACTGTACGATTTTAAAATTATGTTACAAATACATTATGTCTTCCAGTAACCTATTTGCATGCACGTATCTATTACAGTGATTTGGGTAATCTGCCTGCTTATGAACTGTGCTTCCTGGACTTAAAATAATGCTTGTAAGCCCATATGTAATTTCTTTACCTATATTTTAAATCAGAATTCCAAGAGAAGCTGGCACAAGAGTGCAAATTTTGGCTATCATCTTTTGGCCAAGTTGATGCTTGTATTACAATACAATCTCTCCAGTCTGCAGCAAAAAAAGATGAGGCATTTAAGTCAAATATCACCTGGTTCTAGAAGTTGATGACAATGTGTTATAGAAGAGGGGCCAAGAACTTAAAGATCTACTTGGGTGTTTTCACCCAAAGCAGGTAGAGTACTCGCAGAAAGGAGTCCAGTCACATAGACTTTTAATGATTAGAAAGAAAAAATATCTTGCAGTTTGATTCTGTTTTCTAACCAATAAAGCTGCTGTCTTAAGACAGATGATAGTTTAGTTCTTTTACCACTCATTACATCTTTGTATGCCCAAAGAATTAAAGCAAAGCCCCAAATGCCCATACAAATCTAATTGTTCTTCAAAAGTGTGCTTAAGCAACAAAGGAGCTTGAAAAGTCAACAGCAGGCACAGAAGTCAGTTTTGTTGAACTGTATGTTCATTTTCAGAAGTGAGTATTAAAGTTTGCACTTCACAATTCAAACACAAATGAAGCACCTGGAGTCTCTTCAGACTCCAGAAGCTTAACACATACCAGACCCAGTGGACTGTGAGCAAACAGCGCAAGCTGGTAAGTGCCCAAAGGGCAGACTGACCTGGTTTGAGCAGCATTAACTCATGTATTACATTGTGTTTTATTTGGTCATGGCAGATGAGGCTGCAGTTTCTCTGGCACTTGTAAATCCTAATAAAGGTTATGTCTATATATGGTCTCTAAAGACCATACTTTACTTTGTATTCACTTGCATGTTAATTCACACAAAGAACAAGAAATGTTAAAGAATGTATAATAGTAAAAAAAAAATCATGGGATGATTATTGTGACGAATAATTTTTCATATTTAGACTATTACTCAGAGTTGGATTGTAATGAAAGAAAAGTAAAACTGCGCAGGAAAACTGTGTGCTTTTGTTCACTAGGAACCTGAGCTGCAGAATCTTCTTTCAAGATGTTAGGAGAGAATGAAAAATAAAGCTTGCTGTAATTTGAAAAATTTGAAAAGGAAAGACAAAGATACAAGATGGAATAAGTTAAATGAGGGAGAAAAAGCTTTGAATTGGTAAAACAAGGTTTATTCTGGTAGAATCATCATCATATGCATATCCCAATTTTCTTTTTTCCAGTGCACCTTATTTCAGTCTTCCATTAGTCTGGAAATCAAAGCAGATGATCAAGATGAAATTACTCAAAATGCAAAACATCCATATACAGAGTATTACTTTCAATGAAATTGTTCTTCCTGAGTAAATTTTAGAGACAAACGTGAGCACTCCATAAACATCACTGCAATGCTTCCAGTGTTCACATATTCACTAATGATTTGGTTTACAAACACTGTGGTTATTTTGACTATATAAATAGTTACATCTACAATGATTTAGTTTTCCACAATCCATATCCCTCAGTCTTCAATCAGAGTGTTACCTAAAATCAAGCTCAAGTACAGAGGGGAAGAAGCTGTAAGTACTGGGCAGTGGAGCAGTGAAAAGAAGCATGGTCTTGTTACTATAACAAACCAGAATATTGCCTAAGAATTATTTTACTCTTATCTCCACAAATTTTTTTTCTTTGCTGGGGGGAGAGAGGTTGCCATGTAGAATTTTGTTATTAAATGTTAACTTGCAATGATAAGGGGAAGGATCATGACAGAAAAATACAGTGATTAATTGTGCACATTAGTATTTATGATCTCAAACTCCTCCAATTAACCCAAAATATACCTCAGAAATGGAAACAAAGTTCCTTCTAGGTGAATTTTTTTTTTTTTAGTTAAGTTTTCTTTAGCTTTTAGGGCATCTTTACGGCTTTATTTAAATTCTTTTATTTAGGGGAAAGGGGGTTGGACTAGATCTCTTGAGATCCTTTCTAGCCCCAGACATTCTGTCATTCTGTGACAGTGTCTTCACAACAAACTAATCGAATTTTGTTGCAACTCACATTGACTTTAGTCCCTCCACTTGAAGTTATTACTCGACTTCAGCCAGAATATGGTTTCAAAGCTGCACAAGAAGAGCTGGCTGACTGCCATTTGTGACCCTGAGCCTTTGTGCTTAGGCCCTTTGATCTGGTCAAACTGACCTGCACCATAAAATTACTTCATTTCTTACTGCCACTCACATTCACCTTGCCTCACGTACCCAGAACCATCTCCATTTACTTACATTCTAAATATTTGTCTACACCCACCAGTGTTTCAGCAGAGTTAGAATGACCAGTGTGGAGACAGGATTTACCAAGCAGAAGGTTTTGTTTCTGAGTCTGGCTTTAACTATGGGCTGTTCTCCTCAGCTTTTTCTGTTTTAGCTTTGTAGAGCTAAAAAGGAAAGAGGGAACCTCTCATTATGGCACTCAGGGAAAATTGCACCAGATGAAAGCCTAGAGCTACTATTGAGGGAAGCCACACCAAGAACCACTCTGTGTATATTACACAGCAGCCTATGAAATGTTATTCTTAGTATGCCCTCCATAGTCTTTATCTGTAATTTGAAATACAAGAAGTACAGTTTACTGTAATCTTTTTTAGATCACAACTCATTCTTCTCAGAGAATTTCATAGGTTGCTTAGAAAATTACCTAGAGATCTAGCTGAGGAAAGAAAGACTAAACCATCAAAATCAGAAAAAAAAACCCAAGATAAGCAACTTACACACTAGTTTTTTTTAAACAATCTGTGTATATCATGGATGTATAAGACCTGAAACTTTATGTTCAGCCACAGTATAAAAACAATAATTTCTTCACTACAGATGCTGTGTCACAAGAGAGCACAACACACAATGCTGGCTGCCAGGTCATTAATTCAGAAGGATGATTTGTTCGACATGTAGAACACAAACTTCTCACAGAATTTCTCAAGCATTTTGAACAATGCAAACTTTTCATGTTGTTTGCTCTGAAACTGTAACTGAGATCCAGCAGGTGGTTTCCCATGGCTTCACACTGCATAGGATCTGCAGCATATTACTGTTAAAATGAAGGTATCAAGCCAGGAGAGCTTTCCTTTCAGATGTCCTGGCTTCAGGAGAAACAGCTCCAAAGCATCTGTGGACAAGGCTTGGTGCTATTAAAGAGCAAGACAAATGTGGAAGAGTCAGCACCTAGAGAAAAATATGAAGGTCTTTTGTATTTCCAGAGAAATTATCAGACTTCAAACCCATGCTTCACAGAAAATCTAAGTAAAAATGCTTTCTTTGCTGAACAAAAATCCTATTTCTCTGGAGCCATGACTGGGTATTCTAAATGGCTTTGCCTACAGCATGTGTTACAAAGAAAAATCCATTTTATAATACCAAGTCCCATAGGTGAGGAGCAGGAGTTCAAATTCCTTCTTGAATTTATATTAATTCTCAATTTTCTACACTATAGGGCAAAACAATGAAAAATACCATTTTTTTAAAAGTTTGTTTAGATCCTTACAACATCCAACTTAATGCTGTATTTGGAAATAAAGTATATAAGGTTAACAGTTTCAGATGCCTTAATGATTCAGCTCTGCCAACATGAAAAAATTCAATTTCAAACGTCTGTTACACAGTAGGATTTGTACCATTCCTTATGGGAATACCTGGTATTTGTTTGCATTTGTGGCCTTTGCAAACTGACATTATCCAGAACACTGTTCAGTCAGTGTATTAGGCAGTTGATGCATTTCCCCTGTTTCATTGTTGATACAGGAAAAAAAGATGTCATGTTCATTAGGAAACATACCTGGTAAGCCAAGATAATACAAAGCAACTGAGAAGGTATATTTTCAGAACATAGCCTATAACAGAAAGGAATTTAGACCAAACTGATTAGTAATTTGTGTGGCAAAACACAGCGACTTCTAATAAGACAGACATGGATTTGCAGGCATTTCAGCAATTAACTTAAATGAGATGCAATAACAGAGGATCCTCCTTTTATTCCCTAGTTTGGCTATAACTCCAGTGATTTGCTGACCATTAAGCAGCCAGCCAAATAAGTCCTGTGTAGTTGTTGCATTAAGCACTTAAGTTCTGCTCCTAATAGCACAGTACTCACTAGCAAACTGATTTTAAAACAAAATTTTAAAAAAATTTTGCTTTGCCTGAAATGGTGAATTGAAAAGTGGAGGGTTGCTTAATTAAGTGAACAATGCAAGTGTTGTATCATGTTCTAAAAATTAACAAATGGATTATGGGAAGAGAAGAGGAAGTAACCAACTAAACTACAACACTAAAAACATGACTTAAGTAAAATTTTAAGATGCACAGCACAGAAAACAACAATTAACCCATTAAGGTAAATAAAAATTTGAAACACTGAAAAAATTATATGAAGCAGACTGTGTCAGATCCACCTAACCACCTTTCTCAAGTTAAAGCAAGACAAGCCTAATTTTGACATACCTCATTAAAACATTATTATATTAGCCCATCAAAAGTTAACCCATAATGGGAAGAGGTTTTGAGATGACAGAACATAAGAATTTAGAAGTATAAAATCGAAGTTAGAGAAATACTCAAATTCTTTGGTGTTAGACTGTACTACCTTCATTACAAGGGGAAAAATATAAAGATCCAACCTGTTGAAAGGGGAAGTGTATGTTCGCAGGAGAGTTAGTAGGATTAGTCTGGAGACTAAAAATAGTGGATAGTATCATAGCTAATTTTGGCACAGCGTAAGTGTGTGCTTATGACATTTTCTGATGACAAAGTCTGGAGGCAGTCTCAAACTAGAAAAGGCTAGGAATACCGTAAAGGTCATTGAACTTCAGTTACTGAAAGGTGATGAGGTTAAAAAGTACAAAGTGCACTTTCGGATTAATAATAGGAATTTAGTATTACCTGCTAATAGTAAACCCGTTCCAAATAAAGACAGTTAGAAAAACCCTAATAGATTCCTCTGTTGCAGCAGCACTATGTGCTGCCAGGGAGATGAAGCTATGAAACCCTGCCCACAGTTTTCCTATAGACAAGCAAGTAAGTGTACAACATATAAAGTAAGAATTTATTATGACCACTTCTGAAGTGGTGATAAATGAGTGACATTCTTTATAGAAGAGATTGAAAGGTTTTATCCTTATTCAGCTTATTACATTCTTTAAAAAAAAAAAAATTTATTACTGTTCTCTAGATAAACACCAGGAGGATAAGAGAAGCACTAAGAGGAAAAACACTTAAAGTGGAACTCACTGTTGGCATAAGATCACCCGAGTAAATTGCCATGAAAAGTTATAATGGAAATCAGAAAAATTTCCAGCTGTCATGGTTATAAATTACTGCAACAGCTTCCCTATAGGATTATGAAGGCAAAAACTCCAAACTTGCTTGAATAAACTTCCAATGGGATTATGTGACCTGTTTAACTGCTGCAGGAACTAGACTCCATACTCCATTAAGTATTTTCTGATTGCACCTTCTATTCAGAAAAAAAAACAAAAACATAGAAACAAGAAGGCTTAAACAGTAAAAGAAGCAAGAGAACAAGAAGATTTCAAACCAAATATAGAGAAACGAAACTTAAATTGAATGCATTCATGATCTGATTGACTGGACCTAGGTTAGCAGGCAAAAAGGCGAAAATCACTTAAAATTTTGGAAAACATGACCATTCTGCTACTTTTACAACACACCCAGCTGCTTTTGCAAGCAGAGTTTGGGGACACTTGTGCTGCAGAAGATAGATGGATAAATGGATTTGTATCTCTAAGCACTTCTACTTTTGTTTTAGTCAGAGCAAGTGAAAGCCTGTTTTGATAGGGATCCTATGAGCTCCCCAAAAAAACCACTCACCAGGAATACTCTCAACATAACAGCTTTCAAGACTTATCTCAAGACTGTCTAGAAGAATGGAAAGAAGTTCCTTCAGTTTATGTTCCTATGACCCCTTTCTACAGCTGCACAAGCCCGCCTGTTTTGTTCACCCTAAAACTTAAGTACTTCTGCCAAAAAAGAGCAGTTAATCCAATAAAAACCAGAGCTGCTTATAACCCCTGCCTGAAGCATCTTGTAAACAGGGGAATGTCAAACCCCAAAAGCAGTTCTTGGATCACCTCGTTTGCAATGGAAACTATTTTTGGAAGTCTAGATACGTTTTTCCACATACTCTCCCATCTTGAATTCTGCATTTTGGTGCCCTTGTTTGGCTGGCTCTTAGACTTAAGTTGTAACAGATTGACACAGTTGCATTGCCTCTGCCAGTAACTGAACTCATTCCTTTGCAGTAACCACACTCTCACTGGGGCCATCTGCCCCATACAGCCTTTTCTCTGGTCTCTCCAGCACAAATGATCCCAGAATACACATTTGGGACTTACTTTGTTGTCCCAAATCCAGGTTCTTTCAACCCAGTGTGCAAGCACAGAGGTGGGTGCTGGGTAGAAACCCCACAAAGGTACCAAAGCTTAACTTATACATTACAAGCTTTTATGTATTATAAAAAAGGGTTAACTTGATATATTATGATTTCCACTGGCAGGTCATGATTTCACAGAAGGCTGCTTAATTCCAATTAAAATTAAATTAGCCTGCTCCCTTCAAATTCAAGGCTATTACCCCCAGTAGCATATTTAAACAAGGCACAAACTCACCGGGGGTCACTCGCTGAGGAGACCAGCTCCATGAGAAGCCAGGCCGTGCTGGGGAAGGGAATTTCAGCAAAAAAGAGCCGGCAAGAAGCTGGGTTTTGGGGCTTTTGGAAGCCGGAGAAAGCGGCGAAGCTGGAGGCGGTGCCCAGTGAGAGAGCGCGGGGCGGAGCCGCTGCCCCCGGCGGCAGATTGAAACGGGGCGAGAACTCACCAAGTCTCACACAGATAAAAAGGGCTTTTTAAGGACATTAAAAAGTGTAAGGAGGGTGCTGGTTCCCTATAATTAATAAGGGCTATGCAAGGTGCTGTGAGAAGTTAACGGTGGTCTCCAACGTACATCCAGAAAGGAGGAGGGAGGCCAGAATTTCACTGCTACGAGGGACAGCTCTGAAGGATCGCTGCGTTGTGAGCAGGGGAACCATCTTCTCAGCGTGGCGGCACAGCTTAGTGAAGTCGAAAGGCTCAGGTCAATGAGACAAAATGAAGTAGAAATAGACTTTTGGAGGAAGACTCTGCCCACCTTAAATCAAAAAACACAGCCCCTGCCAGATAGGAGCCACTCATCCTTCCCCCTGCCGAACTTGGCATCCTCTCACCTATCCCTCCCCCTGCCTAACCAGGCTGGGGGGCCAGCAGGCCCCCCGGCCTTTCTCCTCCCACCGTGCCCCCTTGGAAAATGCAACTCACCAGTGATGTCCTACAGCAGAGACACCAGGAGGAACATCCCTCAGGTCCCACGGGGGGCAAATAGTGGCTACTGCCCTTCCCCAGTGGTGTTAAATAGTGGAGGGGAACTGACTGGGAACAGCTGTGGAGGGGAGGAGACTCCAGTGGAGCCCAGGTGTGTGGGAAATGGGGGGAAAATGAGATGGAGAAGGGTTGATGTGGGGCAGAGGCAGGAGATGGGAAAGAGAGGGATGTGGAACCTGCCTAGAGGCAAAATGGGGGGAAAATGGAAGGAGTTGAGTGTTCTTTAGGGTGAGGGTAGCAAAACACTGGAAAAGGTTGCCCAGAGAGATTGTGGATGCCTCCCTCTCTGGAGGTGTTTAAGCAACCTGATCTAGTGTAGGATGTCCCTGCTCAGTGCAGGGGTTTGGACTACATGACTTTTGAAGGTCCCTTCCATCCACCTCAATGCATTCTGTGATTCACTGTGAGGGTGGTGAGACACTGGAACAGGTATCCCAGGGAGGTAGTGGAGGCCCCATTCCTGGAGACATCATCCAAGTCCAGTCTTGCTGAGGCTCTGAGCAACCTGATGTAGTGCAGGATGTCCCTGCCTATGGCAGGGGGACTGGAACTTGATGAACTTAAGGTCCCTTCCAACCCAAACAACTCTGTGATGACAGTGCCCCTGCATCCTGCCCTGGTCAGGCAGAAGGTAGAAGAATCCTTCCTTTGCTTTGCCTTCAGCAGCTCCGTCTGGTAACTGCCTCCCTCTGAGGGGCAGCTCTGACTTAGGAGGATGTTTCCTGTCAGCCAGACCTCGCACCCGCTCCTTCCCCCTCAGAGGGAGCCCCGACGCTCGGCTGAGGGGCTGAGGATGGGCGCGGGAGGCTGTTGGCCTTGGCCGTTAGAGCCGTTAGGGTGGCAGAGAGCAGCAGCCGGGGCTGAGGAGCCCAGGATTGCCACGGCCTGGCCGAGGGCCTGAAGCCTCTGTCTGAATCTGAGTGAGCTTGATGGGAATGGATGGCTCCAGCGCACCCGTCGACTGGTGAGTGATGATCCCAGCGCCTTGGGGACAACTCGCCACTCCAACACAGGGAAATCTCATCTTTCCCCTATTTATTTCTAGTTAAATTATGCAGTTCATAGAAACTGGAAAATGGTTTGGGTTGGAAGGGGCCTTGAAGATCATCTAGTTCCAACCTCCCTGTGCTGGGCAGAGACACCTCACACTAGACCAGGTTACTCAGTGCCTTGTCCAGCCTGGCCTTAAACACCTCCAGAGAGGGGGCATCCACAGCCTCTCTGGGCAGCCTCTTCACTACCCTCACTGTAAAGAACTTCTTTCTTATATCCAGCCTGAATCTCCCCTCTTCCAATTTACATCCATTATTCCTACTCCTGCCGTCACATATCGTATTAAAAAGTTCTACTCCTGCCTTTCTGTAGCCCCCTTCAGGTACTGAGAAGATACTATGAGGTTCCCCAAGCCTTCGCTTCTCTAGGCTGAACAACCCCAGTTCCTTCAGCCTGTCCTCATAAGGCAGTTGCTTCAGCCCTCTCATCGTCTTTGTGGTCTCCTCTAGACCCACTCAGTTTCCTTTGTATGTTGAGGGCTCCAGAACTGGACACAGTAACTCCAGGTAGGGCCTCACCAGAACCAAGTAGAGGGGCAAAATCACCTCTCTTGACCTGCTAGTCACACTTCTCTTGATGCAACCTAATCTGGTCTTGAACCCCCAGGGATGGGGCATCCACATCTTCTCTGTGCAACCTGTTCCAGTGTCTCAGCACCCTTGAAGTGAAAAACTTCTTCCTGAAAACAAATAGAAATTCTTCAGAACAAAGCAGCCCCCTTCTCTCCACAAACCCCAGCAAGTTTATCCATGGAGCTGCTTTGTGCATTATAGAATCATAGAATGGTTTGGGTTGGAAGAGACCTTAAAGATAATTTAGTTCCAACCCCCCTGTTATGGGAAGAGACACCTCCCTCGACTCCCCATGTGGCACTGCCGCCCACCCCTAATCCTCAAACACCTCCAGGGTGGAGGCATCCATAACCTCTCTGGGCAACCTCTTCCATTCTCTCGCCACCCTCAAAGTAAAGAATTTTTTTATTATATCCAGCCTGATTGCTGCAACTTAAGCTTCTCTGCAAATACATTTCACTCTGAGGTCATGACTTGTAAACTCTTGGGGTGGCCTTCTCAGGCAGACAAACGTGCAGGCTGTGCTTTTATTTTAAGGAGAAGTGGGAAAAGTGTTTGATTACAAAGGATGCTGAAACGGGCCTCTTTTAATTTCTTCCCACTTCAGGCTATAAATGTAGCTGAAGATTACAAAGAGTTGTAAAGTAAATACCAAAAGACAACATTTACAATTTTCCACACAGCTACACCCTAAACCAATAATATATGGAAATCTGTCCAAAACTTTGAAGTGCTGTTATAGTTTGTTATATGACAAAACACTGGGGTTTCAATGTATTTATTTAGCCACCTACCACTCCCTCACCACGGGGTTTTAAACCCATTTGATTGCTATACAGAAAAACACATTATTAAGGAGTGCTGTATTTTCAAGTCATTTGTTTTACAAAAAACATTAAATGAAAGCAAATTTATGTTAACAATGTAACTTTGACTCATACTTGCATGATAATATCAAGACCTGCTTTTAATCTCTTTTGGGTGGTGGGGGCAGGAAGCCTTTGATCTGATTCACCTATTTTCTCAGTAATTATTTTCCTCCAATTAAATGTTTTTCCTACAATTCAAGCAAGACATTTTTTTCAAAAGTAATTCTTTCCTTACAAAACAAAACACAAAAGGGCAGATTAGTATTTATGCTCATTTTAGAGGGCTCTGAAGGCAGTAGTTGGTGCAAATTATCTAAGTCAACCGAATGACATAATAAAACAATACTAAGGATTAGGAATTTTTCAGTTTCCTATTTAAATTCTTTGTCATCTGGATTATAGTACCTCATGACTTCCAAACCCAGATTCTGTTATCTGATGGAATTATATCTGAAGATCTGATTTTTTTCCTTGTTTTTTTTTTTTCATTAAAAATTTGTCAGGTTGCCCTGCCTACTTTGTGTTTTTTGTTTTTTCAAAGTGTACCTCATTTGCAGTTCTCTGTGATGTCCTAAGCAAAACTGCATTCTTGCTTCAGATAGACATCCTACATTATGATTTCACTCTCAAGCTGTATCAGCATATTTTGGATGAGTGAAATCTCAGACCTCATATAGTTTGATCTACTGGTAACATAGTTTGGTTTATTGTAACACCTTAATGGATCTGAATTATCTCAGCCAATGCTGTCTGAAGAATCAGGATGCTTATTTCTTAGCAACAAATGGTGAAATTTTCCAGCAGGAGTGGACTTGATATTAATTGTGTAATGTAGCTTCTCTTCTTTCCTACGTGTTCAAGAAAGCCATTTGGGTTATATGGAAAGCTTGAATAGAAACCACATTTGGTTTAACTCCTGGAGTGCAGTGGTGTGTTCTTGGAACAAGAACAAAAACATTTTGCCATTAAATGAAAATATTTCTAATTACAGGAAAAAACACACTGAGTCTGTGATGCCTGTTTGAACCACTGTCTACAGAAATACATTAACAGTAAATACCAAGTGTTTGCATCAGATGAATACTATGCATTGGTTGGGATTCTTAGTGCAAATAATTATATATTACTATATAGTAAGTTCTCCCTTATATTAATAGAAGCTATATAGCCAAATTTTAAGCAGCTCTGATAACTGCATATGCATCTAGAATTTGTATTATGCATTTAAAGATTATTCAAATCCTAGTGCTATAGGCATAGGTGTGTACCAGCATTGATAGACATGTGTTCCAGGCATCCCAGTGCACTGGGAGAAAACTGAAGTTGTGAAATGTTTTGTGAACATGCTATGACATTTTTTAAAAGGACCTATTTATAGGGGAGCTAACCTGAAATGTAGTGTTTCTGCAATGGAAATTTGCAGCTACCAAAAAGCATAAAATTTCTGTATCCTGTAATTTTAGGCAAGAAGGTGTAATACTAGACCAGTTAAAACCACTAAGTGAACAGCAATTGTTCAAGTAATATACTGAGATTACTCATCAGCATAAGTGTAGGTACTTGTGAATAGGCCATAGGATTTACAATACCCACAAGGAGTTCTCACCTCAGCTCTCAGTTTCCAAGGAACAGAATAGTATTGCTTTCCCTAAACCATGTATTCCATTAATATTGGCTTAATGAAACTACAGCATGCTACTAATACTGCATGTCACAGAATCACAGAACAATAGGGGTTGAAAGGGAGCTCTGGAGATCATCTAGTCCAACCTCCCATTAGCCAGTTCACTGCCTCAAATTATTGAGGAGTATTTTGACTTTTATAACTGTAGCAATGAAGATGAAATTAAGACAACCTCCCATGAAGCAGAAACAATATTGTCCTCGTGTCTTTCAGTGGTCCTTGATAAGATACCCTAAGAAGGTAGTTTATTTGGGATGTAATGTTTCACCAAACAGTGATCCTACTTAAAAGATTTTTTGATTCAGTCATCAGTGCAGACAACACATTATGTGGGGTACACATGCAGGCTGCACCATTTTTAGAAGAGTCAAGAGTAATGGTTTGTGTTGTTTCTTTGAAAAACCCCACTGACAGCAATCCAGATCATAACAGTCCTCTCCCAATACAAAAACCTGAGTGGGCAATACACACTGTGAGGGGGAAAAAATACTTAATTTTAAATGAGAGGTTGTTAATTTACTATTTCAGTATCAGATTACTTTAATTTGAAGGTGTACCACATTGCCTCCTTCAGGGTACAGAAAATATACTACATTTAGCATGTTCCTTGGATAACCCAGGGCTGTCTGATAGGGTAACCTTCATCTCATTTAATTTTACCTGGGAATGTATCAGAACTGAGCTAGTTGCCTTTTCTTCTTCTGTACTTATGAGAAGATAAATTATTTATGGAAGCTATTTTTTAATGGAATGTCTTAACTTCTGTCTTTTTAGATTGGCTAAAGAAATCCTACATGACTTCCAGTAAATACCAAAGTTTTAGAAAGCCAAACCAAACAAGATTAATTTCAAAGTCAAAAACTCAGCTGCATTTCTTTCATATAAAGTTTACCTTGGTATTATAATTATTAACATACATTTTATTGGTCTCCTCCTTCCTTAACAAGTCTTTCTAAACATGCTTCATTAAAATGGGAGGTGAGTAAACTTATCTGTGTGTAAAACTGAAACCGAACAGTCTAAGCTGAACTCCATTTGCCAGCATCTAATCCATTTACTGATTCAACACATTTCTAATTACAGTAATATGATTTGTAAAACATAAAAGCAGTAGGAAAGGCTGTGCTAGATCTGGAGCAATGCATAACACGAAAGTGGGGAGAAGAAAAGAATAGCATAGGTTTTACAGACTCTAAACTCCTAAAGACTCTCTATAGCATGGAATGCCTTGAGTGTTTTCTGAAAAGTTAATAGCATTAAGATATCTTAAGAAACACCTTAAAATCCAGCTGGTTTTTCATGCTTTAGTGTGTAATCCCTTTACGGTCTTCATGGAGTAGCTGTGCTTTATATGTAAGATTTTTTTTCTCATTGATATACTTGGCCTAGTCCTCCAGTGCTTATATAAGATAGTGAACAGAAAAAATCCTATATGTTGTAGAACTTTTGAGTTATGCCTATAGTGTTTTGAAAGGAAACTCAAGCTAGATTCAAATAAACTAGTTCAGCTACTGGAAACAGTGCAGCCATGGCAGCAAGCAGTTTAGTGTCAGCTGTAAAATCTATCTGTAAAGGTAAGTAAATATTTGGACAACTTGCTGGCACAGAGGTCTTGTGCTGCTACAGCTATGCTACTTAGCTAGTTTATGTGCTGTTTAGGATGAGCTTAGATTAAGAAGATGGTATAGCTGTACCTGTTGACTGCTCAATACCTTGCACAACAGGATTGGAAGCACTTTTTAAATGAAAAGGAAAAAAAAAAGACATTAAGAACTAGATTGCTTCTTCATGAGTATCTGTGTATTAATCTCATAGTCAAAATGTGAGGATTATTCCTGGCTTTGAGCTTTCCCACCCCCAGTACTCAAGTATCCTGCATTACAGAAGTGATAATAATTATCAGTATATCTAATGTACATCACCAGTTCTTCTGTGAACAATGTGTTTACATCATTCCAGTGATCACTTTACAAACTTACTTTTGTTTCTACATTGTTCAACTGATGAATTCAAGAAGTGACTTTGAATGAGTGTTTCAGGATCCCCACTGAAGACTTAATTCCACTCTTCTAGAAAACTGCAAACCTGCAATGGGGCAAAGGCACATCCTGTTAAGGTGCCTTCTGAGGTCTGTTATATAAACTAACTTTGCACCACTACTTTTATGTTCAGTGTCTGAAGGTTTTTTACATGGTGATTGAGGTATTATTAGCAACCATATGATTGTTAGAAATCACTGTAGCCAAGCCAGCTGACTTTACAATTCTGCTGCCCTCAAAATGGATTCCAGGGAAGGTTTTTTTTCTAGAATCTAATTTAGACATGAATAATTTACAGTCTCCTTTTACAAGACACCACAAAGGATCAATACAAATACAAAACACACCCACTACTGTATATGCAGCTATTGCAAAATGCTATGCTGTTCTTCTCATAGAACAAACTGCATTTGATACAGATTGTTTTCTTTAAATCCTACAAGATATCCATTATTTCAGTAGCTAATAGTGATTTTTAGATAAGTCATCTTTCTTCTAATTACAAAGTCAGATACTGACAAAAAATGGGTTTTTTTCAGTGCTGAGCTTAGGAACAATAATGGCTCTTTGTTTCTCTGGGTTTATTTCTATCTCAAATCAGTGTATATATGGTAATAGTTAGAGCTTAGGGTCCCACAATGGGGCTAGCAGGGTGTTTGATACATATTTTGACATATTGATGCTTTTATGTATTTATACACAAAATTTGGACATCAAGAAGTATGGTTATTTAGATGACCTGTAGTTGTTTGGCCTTATGGTTATAAATAGGCAGAAAAATGCATAGAAACGCCTTTGTCTGTGAACATCTAAGTTCTACAAAGTACACAGATCAATATGCATACTGTTATAATAAAGCTTCAAAAATTAATATTAATGTGAATGATAGCTGGCTCCAACTGGGATAATTTGAATCTCACTTGAAAGTTCTGCCTTTGAGATGCAGGCTTTGTGCCTGTAACAATTCACAAAATGAGAATTCAGGAGAATCTAGAATACAGTGATTCCCTAGTACGTAGCATAAAAAATTAATTGACATTAATATCTAACTGGATTCTAGTAGGTTAATCCTAAAATGTAAATGGTTAGCTTCTGCAAACTGCAACATCTTAAGATAGATTACATCTACCACACATCCAACATTCATGATTTTTACTGTGAACCCTCACTATCATTTTCTGGAATATGTATATGCAGGGTTTACCACCCACCAATACTAGATAAGATCATGGTCAAGGTTTGCCTGGTTTCAAAGACAGCATGATTTTCTGTTTTACTTTAACTTCTTTAAGTTTGGAGAAAATAAATACTTATAAGTTACACTTAGTTTATAATCAAAACATAAATTTTGCCCGATGTCTGACAGGTTTTACTAGTTCCTGCCTTCAAGTTTCAGTGATGAACCAATACAGCACTTACCCTTGGGGAAACAGTTTGTATAATGTTGAATGTGTGACTGTGTGGAGTATAATACAAACTTAGCCCTTCCCCAGATCTGTTATTTAGATTTAAATAACAAAGTACTATGCACCTAAAGTTGCATTTTACTTTGGCATGTCAGTGTTTTAAACCATATTGCTCTACTACTACAACTGCCTCTCAGAGATTCTCTAGTGCATTTTATATTCTGTATTAAAATTAATGTTACCCAGCTGCCCTGATGGGGTATATTCTTGAAAATACTGGAATGACTCAGCACTGCCAACTGAGTCTTACAACCCAGGCACCTACTGTTAGGATCTGGTGATGTGTCTAACTTGTAAAAAGTAAAAAATTTAAAACTATCCTTCAGCATCATTTGCCAAATTTACTTCTGCCCATTCTTGCTTTCTATAGTGATGGGAATATTTTAAAAGGTCCAACCTCACTTCTCTTCACTAGGAATAGTTTAGTTCATGTGCAATATCAGCAGAGAAGTGCATGGCTTTGGAAGATATTAGTCAATTTCCTTTCCAATGTTTGGGGTTCAGAGACACCAGCAGCTGTAGCAACAGCTGCAGTGACAGCAGGACACTGCTGGCAGTGGCAGCTCTTGTGTCCCTGTGTTAGATTCTGCGTAATTTTGAAATCGCTCACTGATCAAGAGCACTGCACAGACCACGCAATTCCCACTGGAAACTCCCCCTGGATAGAGGGGAAAGTGTGACTGGTGTGCCCCACCAAAATAAAGAATAAGAATGTAGGTTTTTTTTCCTACAAAAACCCACAACCTATATATATTTTTAAATACTAGATATCATTATATTAGAAAATTCTTGAATTTGCATTGCAAAAGTTCCTTCAGTATTACTTGAGCTATGATAAAATGTACTCTGTAATTCTACTTCCTGCAGTGTGAAACCACCTTCTACTTGCTTAGTTAAATTCAATACATATAAGTTTTATGACTATTATTTCTTGAATATCAGGGATAAATATTTTCCTGCATTTTCTAACCCCCCTTTTCAGGCACTGTGGAACAACACATCTCTAATACCTAGCTAACTTCCACAATGACTCAAAATGCATTGCTAGAGGTAGATGAGCTTCAGAAGTAGTTTATAGCATTCTAAACCATGATGGGCATATATTTGTGGCTCTGTTTCTGTCAGGGCAAAAGCAACTGATCACTACTTGTGGGGATCAGGTTATCAGAAAAGGTCAATATGTCATTTGCCATATGCTGGCCAAAAGCAATGGGTTCAAGGAGGGTTTCCACAGTTTGGGACTAATTGTCGTTTATTCAGCCACTCATACTCTTGCATTAATGACTAAATAATTCATAATTTGAGAAAAAAAATTATTGAAAGTATACTTTGCATTAGTTATGTTGCTTGTTCTCTGCAAATGAGAGTCTTCTTTCTGTGAATTTAGCTTGGACAGCAGCAAAGTAATCTCAATTTATTAGAGATAGGAGCCTCTTTCCTGCCTCATTTTTACCCATTGTCATCAATTGGTCTCACACAAAGAGAACACAACACAAATATAATGTTCTTCACACACCCCACTCTTAGGTTTTTTCCTAAGAGTTTAATCCAGTTTAAAAGGGTTTTTTAACTTGTATCATTTCACTGAGCTAAATTAAATTACAGGCACAAATAGTGGATTTTTAGCTAAGAAAGCATTAAATTGTAGTTCTTGGATAGGAATGAGTACCAAGGGAGGAAGGGTTTGGCAGGAGAAGGTAGTAAGAATCTCTTTAATTGACTTTCAAGGAAACTCTAACATCAAATTTAGTTGATGGTATAAAATGATAGTTCTTTGCAATGAGAACATTTTTAAGGGCAAAAAAAACCTTACATCCAGTTTTCAGAGGTGAGAATGTCTTCAGTAATTTACAAAACTTGAGAAAACCTGACAAAGCCAGCAAAAATCCTCATTGGTCACATATATAAGGTAATAATTACTGTTAAAACTGAACAATTTAACAAGTTTAATCACCTTTACCTACCTATACTACCTGTTATCTGCATTTGATGTGCTTTTGCAAAGCACAGTAGCTGTGCTTTCCATTTTTATTTCCCATGCTTTCACATTTTCTTCTGGTTCTTGGTGTATGGCACTTCAGGAAAGCTTTGAATCCAAACAAGGATTTTCAATTGTAGGAGAAAATATATAATTTATTACATGCCAAAATTGTCTATGAGAACTCTTTTCTCATTTTTAACTACCTGAAAATCTTTACGTATCATCTAACAGAGATAAATTAGTCATCAAAAGTGATTAACATTTTGATCAGATGGTTACCAGAGATTTGACATTGGTTAATGTGGTCTGAGGAGTTACTGCTTGCTCTGCAAATGTGCATTCTTGGCTTGCTGCAACGTTTGATAAATGTTTTTGCTTCAAATACTATAGCAGGTGGTGTAAAATCCTTTTTCTTCACCCTGTAATTGTCTGGTGATGATTACAAATAGTTACGGATAGAAGTAGAAGAGAGAACTGCCAAAAAGATGGAGAAAAATGTCCTCCCTCATAAAGAGGACATTAAGCACTGGAATTTCTTGACCAAAATCCTGTGGGATCTACATCCCTGGAGATATTCAAAACTTGACTGGATGGTCTAAGCAACCTTATACAGCCTTGTTTTGAAAGGGGGTTGGAGTACCTGACCTCCAAGGTGCCTTCCAACCTAGCCTCTGCTATAATTTACAGTCAGCTCTCTGTACCCTCAAGTACTTTATGTTTCAATCACAGGAAATGATGGAAAAATTGTAGACCAGAAAATTTATGAGAGAAAAGGGATGCTCAGTATAAATTTATGTTTTTGTTTCCACTTGCACTATTTTAAAATTTAAATTCCAGGCCGATTTGTTTGAAATATATTTTTTTATGTGTTTATAGGCTAAGCTGCTCTGCATTAACTCTAAAAAAAGGCATTTATCATGGAAAGCTTGACCCAGAGTTAATTTTAGAGGTGCTAGCAAATGCTGCTATTATAAAGCCTCTTTTCCTGTTTATGGTAAGAACAGATCTTCTCTTTTCATCGTCCTTACTGTCTTGCCAAAACCAGAGGTCATTAGCAAGGTGAATCTCTGTTTTTTCAGTCCTTCTGTCAATATAATTTCAGGATATATACACACAACTGCTGTACAATACAAGTTTTCAGATGGAAAACATATGACATTTTCCGAGTTAAAAACCCAATATTCTAGTTCCTCTGTTCCCTGTTACTGCTATTGATGTTATTTGTATTTGTACCCATATGTATGAACCTATTGTTGAAACATAGAGAGGTCCCTACAGTTTCTTTTCCTTAGTTAATTCCTGTAGATTAAAAAAGCTGAAAGAGTTGCAGCTAATACATCTGTCTGTAAGGGTAAGGATGCCATGGCCCACATCCTAGCTGAGCTAATGTTAGCAGTATTTAAACAATATAAGCAATGTACCTGTATTTTTAAAAAGCTACTTATTTAATTTTTGATCATGCAAAACTCTGGGAAGTCAATAAATAAATAATACAAACTTAAATTTTCACCCATGCTCACTAATATAAGTGAGTTTTCCAGGTTTTCTCTCTGAGATGAGGATCTCAAAAGCATTTTTTTAAAATGGACAGGTAAATAGGGAGGGAAAATAGGAACTTTTTGCCCAAAAATGTATGTATAAACTTATTTAAGGGTTTCAAAATACCATCCCAACCCATCCTTTGATAGAGGAGGCTGGGCACAGCTCTCTCGTAACTGGGCTGTCAAAGACCAGTGAACACTCATAAAATATAATTTCAAGCAATTTGCCCAACACCACAATGCAGAGCTGGAAATAGAACTCAGTCTTCTATTTAAAAATCATAAGATAAACACTAGATTTACAATGTTCCTTATGTTCTATACAGTTTGGAATTTTTTTTTGGCAGGCTAACAAAGTTTAGCATAACACTGTGGGTTTATGTGGCCTTCTTTCCCTCTGTAATATTCTTGGAACAATGTTACAGTACAGTCATGTTAAAAGGATTTTTTGCAGTACTTTCTTATTCTGAAGTTCATTCTCTTATTTTGTACACCAGGAGCTCGCATCTGTGCAAGCACACACAAAGTCACCACCCCTATTACTAATATAATTGAATTCTGGGCATATTTCAGATGACTAGATTTTATTTATTCTAGACACACTAGATTTCCCATCAGTATAAAACAGTGAAATGATAGCTTACAGTATATAGCTTACAGGGCCATGAAGATGATCAAAGGGCTGGAGCAACTGCCTTATGAGGACAGGCTGAAGGAGTTATGGTTGTTCAGCCTGGAGTAGAGAAAGCTCAGGGGAGACCTCGTAGTAGCTTATCAATACATGAAGGGGGCTACACAAAGGCAGGGGTAGGACTTTTTAGTAGGGTATGTGATGGAAGGACCAGGAATAATGGATGTAAATTGGAAGAGGGGAAATTCAGGGTAGATAGAAGAAAGAAATTCTTTACAGTGAGTGTGGTGAAACACTGGAAGAGGTTGCCCAGAGAGGTTGTGGATGCCCCCTCGATCTCTGGAGGTGTTTAAGGCCAGGCTGGATGAGGCACTGAGCAACCTGGTCTAGTGGGGGTTGGAACTAGATGATCTTTAAGGTCCCTTCCAACCCAAACTATTTTATGATTCTATGATTATATATAAATAAGTGAGGAAAGGAAGTCAGGAATCTTCATACTGTTTTTAATGCGCAACTGCACCTTGGAGAAGCTAGCACTGTACAATCTTATTTTTATCTGATAATTGGGGAAATCATATATGCCTTCTTTTCAAACAAAAAGCCTGAAGCTATGTGGATAAAAACCACTGTATATTACATTACTAATAATAAATACTTCAAAAATCAACTGAATATCCATTACATATTTACCTTTCAAGGAGGACTGAAAGCACTAAAGTTATGTAAAACTTGGAATAGCACTTAAAGCACGTGGAAAATGACCATATCTTTGTTTCCTTAGTGACTTATGTGTTTAACTTACTAATCTTCAATGAAGTCTTAACTTTTCATCACCTTAAAAAAAAGAAGGCAGCTCATTCAAGACTTTAAATTGAGAATATACAGAAAGCACTGTAGTTATCAGAAAATCTGCAGGACACAAAGAAGGAGCAGCAGAGGAGTTTGAGGAAAATACTAATGAACAGGGAAAGTTAGAGTAAATGTATGCTGAAAAGAAGCAGTCATAGTGTATATGCCTCAAGACTTTGTTTGGTAATTCACGATTGGCTTGGATTCTACCACCAGTAAGAATTAAATTTCTATATGATTGAAAAGTCACTGTGAAAATTAAATATTTATAACTAGACCTAATCTTGACAAATACGTTATTCTCCTACAGCAGCTCCTGTACTCTATGAAGAAAATATAAGTAGCCATTTTAAATCTTGCAGAAATTGTTCTTAATCTTTTTCACATTACTCTGTATTACAGGAATAAGGGACACAGGACTTTCTTCCATTTTATTAGTTTCAGTACCAAAACTTTTAATCCATTACCTCCCTAAATGCTTTATAGATTTAGCAGATGGTCAGTTAGAGCAGAGAATAAATTTGTCAGAAGAGAGGAGGACCTCTTAAGCCTTCCAGAGCTTAAGAGAAAATGACCAGCCAAGAGTTTGATGCTCAGGCTCTTTGCAGAGGGGCAGGAAAACAGAAGGAGAGTGAGATGGAAATCAGAAACTGAGAAATCCAGAAGACCATATTTCATTATAATAATATTTAAGCATTGGAGCAGTTTCCCAGAGGGACTGTGAGCTTGCTGAGTTTTTTCAGGACTCAGCTGAAGAAAGCTCTGGGCCTGAATTCAGTGTTGAGGCTTTGAACAGAGGGTTGCACTAGGTGACCCCCAGAAGTCTCTTCCTGCCTGATTAGCTGTCTGATTTGATTTGCAGCTAATTCTGGCACTGAATGTGACAACTTTTTAACAGGAACAGAAAGCAAGATATAACTCTAATATTCACAGGGAATATTTAGCTGTAGGACAAATGTAGGCAAACTGCAGTCCACTTTGCAGTCCAGTAACTGATGTTAATGTCAATGAACACTGCTTGTAAGCCTCTTAGTGCAATCACAGTCAGCAATACTCATAGAATGGTTTGGGTTGGAAGGGATGTAGAAGATCATCTAGTTCCAACCCCCCTGCCATGACCAGGGACACCTTCCACTAGACCAGGTTGCTAAATGCCTCATCCAGTATGGCCTTAAACACTTCCAGGGAATTAAAACATTCAAATGCATCTTTTGGAGTAGCAATATCAAACTGGCAAGCAAACCAGAGAACAATGCTGATGGCTTTCCTGCAGACCACGCTACCTGATCACCCCTGTCTTGTTTCCTACTGTACCTTAGCAACTCCCTGTTATTTTTAAAAAGACGGTGGCATAAAAACTCCACCAGGTGAGAAAGTAATTTTCACAAATCCATTCTAAGGACTAAAATATAGCTGTACTGATGACCTTTCAGTATTGCAGCAGTTTAAGAGAAATACACAGGTAGCAAAATCTATCCCCGCAGTTGACATCTGCATGAAAGGACAGCATGACCATAAACCTGTAGCATCAGCATGTGAACTGTAGTGATGTATAGGAGAAAAGTGGAATGGAATTAACACTGGCCCCTAGTGAGTTCCAGCACTACTTCTGTTCTCAGGATACCAGTGTAAGCTAGATCATGAACTCTTTAGGCAATGGCTCTCTGGTTCAAAGGCAGTTAAACCCCAAATGATTCCAGAGATGTAAGGGAGTAAAAAAAGACACTTGTATTCCACCTTACATCTCAGATTTTGTATTTCCTATTTTTTTTGCTGTAGAGGGTGTCCTGGTGTCTACTCTGAAAATTTTTTTGTCCCCTTTTTCTGTCTGTAACAGAAGTCAAAAGCATAAACAAGGACACGTACTAGGTACTGTCTCTACTTATCCTCCTTCTTGACTTCAGATGTCATCAAAATAACAATTCCTTAAGATGTAAAGAAAGGTATTTTGAATTAAGTAACAGTATGTTTTTAAAAGAGATTTTTAGAAAGACTCAGTACCTCTAAATACAATGTTTATCTAACTTTCATAATTACTGCAATATGCTATCCAGGAATCATTGTGTAGCTAGCCTTCATTTATGACTCCTAGGTGATATAAAAATAGTTTTCCACTGCATTGGGCCATCCCCACCTTCCAGTTGCTTCAGATCCCAGCAAAAAAGGCATATAAAAAGAAGGTCCTAGTTAACCAGCTCCCAGTTGCCACAAAATCCAGTTTAGCCACAACTGCCTTCCATGGCTTAGTTTGTTCTTGCAATATTTTAATTATATTCTCATTAGCCTTTTCCTCAACGTTGTTGTGAAGAAACTGACACAGTTATAAAATAAATTTAAAAAAATACAATTATTGAGCAGAGTAAGAATAAGAGATTTCACTGAGAGTGCATAATGGATATTTACTGTGGATGTTTTTTGCCTGAGAAAAGACCATGGATACCAAAGGTTTTCTAGATGGACTAGAAAAATGCTTGTATGAAGTAATTTCTATGAGGTGATGGACAAAGGCTGCTTTTGGTTCAGGGAAACATGTTGAAAAGCTTCTTTTTGTTAATTACATTTGAACATCAACACATTAGGGATATTGCTGTCAGGGCTTTGATACCAGCACTTTCTCATAGCAGTTATATGATTAGTAGTGTTTCCACAAGTCACTGAATTATTCCTGAGTCAGAAAGGAGCACTGCTCTCTGATCATGGCATAATACACTTTGCCTTTCTTCATACACTTAAAGGAAACTAAAGATCTTCATAGTTCAGCTCCCAGTATAGTTCTTTTTTCAAAGCCTTTCACCCTGTAGATCTTATGAAAGATCATGTTTTTTTATGCCTATCCCTGAACTGGCACAATACCAATTCAGCTCAGCACATAATTAATCAGCATTGATTATATTAATAGTAGATCCAAGATTCCCATCAGCATCAGATTGCAGAATACTCTTCTGTTGCCATCTTTCAGTTGCCTTTCCTAGTGTGCACAACCTTGGAGACATCTATATTTACAAATTCTCATGATTCATTTATAAGAGCAGAACACTCCACTCTTAACAATGAAGACATCTCAAAGGCCTGCCTACACAGAGAATTGGAGTACCTAAAGTCAAGATGATGTTGTGGTGGTGTTTTCCATTGAGACATTTTATGGAAAACTGTCAGCCTGCTGCTGTCTTCTGAGATCTGCCCTTCTCCAGCTAGAGACATAACAATATTCCTCATCTTCCTTCTCATCAGAATATAGAAAGAATCTTTCTCCCTGTATTATGACTCACCCTTTCAGCGTCCTCCTCAAAATCAATTAAAAATATTAATCACAGGAAAAGACACTTTAGAACACGTTTTTACGACAGTAAATGTACATTTGGCAGGACATAACACCACAGAGAGGCCTTTACTTTGGCTTCATGCCATCAGAAGCCATCTAGTCAAAGCCATCTAGTCACATCTGTGTGATGATACATACTAACTGGCAGAAAGACTCACAGGAAGTGCTTATCAGTCTGAAAAACCAGTCATTAATCAACGTTTTCTGAACCAGAACCTTTATGCCAAATGTCTCTGCCATGACTTTCCATAAATAGAACAAGGGCTTTTTGCTTCCAGGTAAGAATAAGCCCAGAATTATTTCTGCCTACATTTCAGTTACAGTGGAATGAAGGTTTATGTGCATCTGTTCACCAAAATCACTTGAGTCTTCTGAAAAAGACATATTAAAGCCCTGCTAATACAGAGAATATCAAAAGAAGCATGTCATATTTGAAATTCAGAACTGATATATGAGTCAGCTCTGCCTTTTGCTTCTTCATATCTCTAAAGTTCACAACTCATTCACTTATTTGAAGGACATCTGTCAGACTGTCTTCAGTCATTATTTCACAGTCAGACTTTATTGTACAGCCTTGCACAAAGCAATAGCATTATTTGACAGTATTTTGTGCACCTTCCAAGTTTTTCTTTGAACCTTTTTAAACTCTTGGAGAAGCAGGTAGGGAACTGTATTAAGGTATTAAATAGATGAGGAGCATCACACTTGACATCAAAAAAATTTCACCAAAAGCAGCAATGTTTTGGTTGGCAGTCAGGGCATAACTTTGTTAATCCCTACATGCTGCTTACTGGTACTTTTGTTTAAATGAGAAAAGGCATCTCCTGTTATGCTAGCCAGAATAGAATCATAGAATAGTTTGGGTTGGAAGGGACCTTCAAGATCATCTAGTTCCAACCCCTCTGCCATAGGCAGGGACACCTCCCACTAGATCGGGTTGCTCAGTGCCTTGTCCAGCCTGGCTTTAAAACACCTCCAGGGAGGAGGCAACCACTATTCTAGTGTCTCACCACCCTCACCATAAAGAATTTATTTCTTATCTCCAGCCTGAATCTCCACTCTTCCAATTTACATCTGTTATTCCTAGTCCTTCCATCGCATATCCTATTAAAAAGTCCTACCCCAGCCTTTCTGTAGGCCCCCTTCAAGAATTGATAAGCAACTATGAGATCTACTCTGAGCCTTCTCTTCACTGAACTGAACAACCCCAGTTCCTTCAGCCTATCTTCAAAAAACGAGGATTTTGGAAAGATAAATAGATAAGCATAAGGATTGTTTACTATTCTTTGCCCTTTCCCAGCCTCTCCTGAAGCTTCTTTCATTGCCTGCTACCAGGACAGCAGGATAGATAGGAGGTTAGCCTAGCATGAGAGATTTCTCCATATGTTTCATACTGATGATAACAGCAGTCACTTTTTTTTTTAAGTAGGCCACCTGTCCTTCATGCAACTGTGTCAGCCACTTAGGTTCAAAAATAATTTTTGCTAAAAAAAAAGTCTTCCTACTAATAGAATCTTAAACTGTAAGATAATGAGGTAAGAATGATATTGCTCATAAACTTCAATGTGAAGGGGCAAGGCTCCTTCCAGCCATAGCCATTCTATGAGTCTACAGTTCTATGTATTATAAAAGCAAGTTTAAACTGCCTGAATGGATGGATATAAGAAAGAATTTCTCTACTGTGAGAGTGGTGAGACAAAACTGGAAGAGGTTGCCCAGACAGGTTGTGGTTGCCCCCTCTCTGGAGATATTTAAGGCCAGGCCGGATGAGGCATTGAGCATCCTGGTCTAGTGGGAGGTGTCCCTGCCCATGGTCATGATCTTTAAGGTCCCTTGCAACCCAAACCATTCTATGATTCTTAGCCCTAGCTTAGATATCTTATTCACATTTGGGTCTTACTTCCTTCTTCCTCTGTTTTTTTTCTCCTTTCCCAGCTGTGTAAGATAAAATTCTCCTTTAGAGATAAAGTGCCCACATGACCTGAAGAGATCATCTAGCAACTCCTGTTTGGCTACTGCCAGTTTTTAGTAAAATTTAGGGGATTCTTGGAGAAAAGCTATATAAACTTTTTGTTGAAGAGGACAGTTGCTAGCAGTCACAGCTTTGGCACAGCTCTTCTGCTTCAGATGGGACTGCTGCACAAAACCCTGAAGCTGAACAATGAAAAGGATGCTACATGGGAAAGATGGCATCAGAGAAGTCAGAGGGGAAAAGTGCTGAGGGGCATGAAGGGAAGACAAAGCAGATGAAGCTGAGCAGCAAAGAAACTGGGTCAATTCAACTGTCAGTTGACTTGGTGATAATTGTTACAGCTAAACAGTCTTCTTGTAATCTCCATGCATTTGAAGTCACATGCAGAAACTCTTGTGATGTTACAGAACAGCCTGGCATCACTCTTCTGATCTGCTAGTTGTTTGCAAAAACATTACCTCTTTTCCTAAATAGCTTGAGAATATTTCCCATCCTTCTGTTGAATGTAGTTTCTTAGAATCACCTTGATTTTCAAACTTGCAGATAGGTGTTTGAAGCACTGCACTGAGCATCCTGGTCTCGTGGGAGATGTCCCTGCCTATGGCAGGGGATTTGGAACTAGATGATCTTTAAGGTCCCTTCCAACCCAAACCATTCTATGATTCTATGGCAAACCAGAATTTATTTGTATTGTTCCTTCTTTCTCTCCCTGAACCTCTACCAAGTAACTATCTGCACTCCTACTATTTATTCCAAAGCCTTGTTTAATGCAAGAAGAGCATTTCACCAAATGCTGCTGTGGTGTATAGAAAAAGCTCTGAAGAGGGACTCACTTATTTTAAAGGTGCTAATTTTGGACAGAAAAAAAAAAAATTTGGCTTCAGTCATAAGGGAAAGTGGTTTAAAGAAACTGAAACAGATCTCTTCTTGCTTAGCTTCTAAAATATATGTGATTCCAGGCAGTATGAATACTTAAAAGAACTACCAAAACCAAACAAGCAAACAGCCTTCCCCTAAACCCTGCCCCATGGTAGTAACCAAAGGAAGAAACACAATAGAAAAAAATATAATTTGCAATAGAGGATTTTCTTTGCAGTTAAGTGAAATATTGAGGAAAAAGCACTAAGTTTGTTTTAAGTTATTGCTTTGTTAAAAGAAAAATTAAAATCCCTGGAGTCTAAATCTGTTTTTGTCTTTCCCCATGAGTTTCAGTAGAGAGTGTAAGTTACTCAAAGCTCCAGCATCTTTACTGTGAGGGTGGTGAGACACTGAAACAGGTTGCCCAGAGAGGTTGTGGATCATCCCTCAAATCCCTGGAGGTGTTTAAGGCCAGGCTGGACAAGGCACTGAGCAACCTGGTCTAGTGGGAGGTGTCTTTGCCTATGGCAGGGGTTTTGGAACTGGATGATCTTTAAAGGTCCCTTCCAACCAAAAGCATTCTATGATTCTTAGCCCTAGCTTAGATATCTTATTCACATTTTGGGCTTTCTTGCTTCTTCCTCTGAGCAACCTGAATTGTTCACTGTCGGGGGTTGGACTAGATGGCCTTGGAAGGTCCCTTGTCCCCTCTCTGGAGGTGTTTAAGACCAGGCTGGATGAAGCACTGAGCAACCTGATCGAGTGGAAGGTGTCTCTGCCTATGGCAGTAGGGTTGGAACTAGATGATCTTGAAGGACTCTTCCAACTCAAGCCATTCTATCTTTCCCAAGGATGCTCTCAATGACACATGAGCCTTTAGAAATAGAGCTTGAAAAACCGAGTATCTCATCTCACCCCATGGCTGTGGGAACAGCAGAGAGAGAAAATTTCGAGGAATGTCAATTGTTGAACGTACCGACATTGGGCAAATGGGAAACAACAGTCACGGGGGTTTACAAAGCCCCGGGCACCAACGGACAGAACTGGGGACAGGCTCTGCCCGTCACAAACGCCCCGGGCACCAACGGAGCGCAGCTAGGGGCAGGCTCTGCCCGTTAGAGCCGCCCCGGGCACCAACGGAGCGCAGCTAGGGGCAGGCTCTGCCCGTTAGAGCCGCCCCGGGGCAGCCCCAGACCGGGCAGGTACTTCTTACAGTCCGGCCCTCCTGCGGGCAGCCCCACCGCCCTCCCCAGCCTTCCACCGCCATTGGCCTGCGCCCGCCCGCCCGCCTCCTTTGAACGCTTGAGAAGGGCGGGCGGCGGCGGAGCCTGGGCAGCGGGCGGCAGGGACGGGACGGACGGGAAGGGAGCGCTGGGTTGCAGCAGGAAGTCGCAGGTAATTAGTTCTTCTTCCATCCTTCTCCCGCTGGTGTACCTCCTGAGGGCGGCAGGTTCCGTTAACTCGAGTGAACTTCACCGAGGTTTCTCTGTAGCGTGGCTCAGAACATTCCGCGATCTTACGCTTCGTCTCCCGGTGCTTGTGTTGAGAGCGGAGTGCTTTCTTAGCGCGGAGAGGGTTGTGTTCTTTTTCTTTGCTTGCTTATTTGGGCTAAGCGTCCGCTGACTTGCTATCTAAACAGCTGCATTTGAGTCTATGCCAATTCATAGAATGATAGAATGGTTTGGGTTGGAAGGGATCTTTAAGACTATCTAGTTCCAACCCATGCCACAGGCAGGGACACTTCCCCCTACAACAGATTGCTCAATGCCTCATCCAGCCTGGCCTTAAACACCTCCAGGGATTGAGGGGGCATCCACAACCTCTCTGGGTAACCCGTTCTAGCGTCTCGCCATCATCGCCCTGAAGAATTTCTTCTCTCCAGCATGAATTTCCCCTCTTCCAATTGACATCTGTTATTCCTAAGTCCTTCCATCACGTACCCTATTAAAAAGTCTTACCTCAGGCTTGCTGTAGGTCCCCTTCAGGTATTGATAAGCTACTAATGAGGTCCCCCCTGAGCTGAACAAGCCCCGCTCCTTCAGCCTGTCTTCATAAGTGAGGTGCTCCAGCCCTCTGATCATCTGGACCTGCTCCAACAGATCAATGTCCCTCTTATATATATGTATATGTGTATATGCATTCACAAATGTGTTTCTTGAGGTTCGTACCTCTTCCAGGGGTGGGACAGTACTTTTGAACTGTGATGCTTATGAAGTAGTAATGGGAAAACTTGTCTTAGAATTTGTTTGGTGGATTATCTTTTCATCTACTTGTTGCCAAAAACACTAATCAGAGAATCATAGAATGGTTTGGGTTAGAAGGGACCTTAAAGATCTAGTTCCAGCCCCCCTGCCATAGGTAGGGACATCTCCCACTAGATCACCAGGCTGCTCAGAGAATCTGGTAAGGTAAGCTTTTTTTCTTGTTCTGAGGCCCTTGATGATGAAAAAGAGCTAGTGAATTGATTAAAGTAATTAGCTGAAGATGTAAGAGATCACATCATTGCTGAAATGCACCTAATTCTCCAATTGTGAAACTTGATTTTTTGTTAGGTGTTGATAAGTATTTAGCAAGTGTATGCTGATGAAGAATCTCTAGATTAATTTATGTTCTATGTATGTTTGGCTTCAGTGTATTTTATTCTTCTGTAATTGGATTGGAATAATAAATCAGAATGATTTACTTCATCTGCTTCTAAGTAGGAGTAACAACTGTCCCCTTGATGGGTGTAAGAAGGCTGCTGTGAGAACCAGGGTACAGAGAATTATGTTAGGCCTGTATAGAAGTAGTTTGTGGGATTATTCTGATTTATATGGTGCTTGAAGGCAAAGCAAGGAAGAGTTATGAGGCACTGTATTTACAGGGGCATTTCAGTGTGAAATACCTATTTTTCACATGCCTTTAACAAAGCTTTAACAAATGCTATAAATATGTGTGAGCTCATCAGAACATGTGCTCATACAGTTCACTAGCTCTGAATATTCTTAGGGTGATCATAGATATATAGTTCTTCTCTATCAAATTCCTGTATCACTGACTGCCATGACTTGGCAACACAAAAAGGCTCTTTTTTTGTACTGTTGTTTACTCTGTTTATAAACTGTGAAGTCAGCTTAAACTAGAAATTCCTATATGGTTCTTGCTTCCCCCACACAAACCACATCTTGCAGCTTTTAGTTCTGTCCCATAGCAGAACTAAGCTGGATTTTGGTGGTAGGTGCCTTTGAAAACTACCCAAATGTCTCTTTGGAAATAGGCAGAATTTTAATGCATAGGCTGGCTGTGTTTGTTTATAGAATGACTGTTTCCATTAATATTCCTGCTGATCTCATGAAAGGGGAAGAAAATAAACAGTAATGAAAAGGATGCTGGGTTTGTTCCAGCTGAAAAGAACAGTAAATTATTATTTTTTTACTCAAAACTCTTCTCTCCTCCTTCCCTTCCATTCACCTCCCTGGGAGGTAAGAGGGAATGTGACTTTTACCTTGGTCTCCCTGTGGAATTTTATATTTATGTGAGAGGTTGCTTTTCCTTATGAAGTAAGTCATCATTCTGCAATTCTGAAATTCTCTCCTTCATAACTCCTGTCTGAAAAGGACTTTATGAAGTTTATCTAGTTATGACCAAGAGATATGCTGCACATTCCTCTGCCAGGATTTGTGACTTCACAAATATGCCACTTGCTCTCTTTGTTGATAACTGAAGACTTGCAAACAGTAGTTACCAAACTAGTTACAGACCATCTCCTGCAAACTCATCTTCATAGAGCCTTTATCCCAAGAAGAGCTCTCTGGCCAAATTCTGTGCTCCTTCAGCAGGTTACCTGTGAGGATGGGCTTGTAGGGTTGGATGTCAAGCAAAGTCTTGATTAGGATAAGCTAATGTATTATTGTTTTGAGCTCTCAAATGCAGTGCTTCAAAGAATAATAGTTACAAGACATTCAAAACTTAAAATTTTTATCTAAACAATTGAGAAAAATGCCATTAGTTTTCCCCTTCTTTCCCATTAATATTCCTTCTGTAAATGTTTTTCTTTTTTATCTTAAAAGAAAGGCCCCTGCCTAGCATTTGGTATATTTACATATGTTTGCTTGTTGCTGTTTTCAACTTCTCATTATGATATCTATTCTTTAACCATCTCTCATTATGATATCTATTCTTGATCCATTACTCCCTTGCTCATTATCCTTTAACACCTTCATGGAAACTCCAGTTGTGCAGCAGCTGGCATGTAATGAAGTGCATGCAATAAGTCTTTGTAACTAGAAAAAAGTACCCCCCCTGCCTTGCCCATTGTTTCTCTAATTTTTTCAGACTCATGTTGTAGGAATTGGGGGGGTAAGACTAGAGCAGGCTGTGAGGAACACTGTGAGGGTGAAACAGGTTTCTTTAGCTGTGCACTACAGGTGGGTTTGACCCACGTTCACCTCGCATCAGGAACAGCAGTGCCCCAGCTGAATTGCGAGTTGTGCTGGAATAAAGCAAGTTCTTCCTTCCCTTCCCCCCCAAAAAACCAAACCCTAATGTAAGCAACCCACGCGGAATGGTCATCAGTGGATGAGGGGGCTTTCTAGGGCTGACACAAACACAGGTCAGGTGCTTGCTTTGCTTTTTGGGCTGCCGACCATGTCTTCTTTCCTCGCCCTGACCGCCCGGGACAGGTGCCTGCGCGGCACGGCCGGTTGGGCTGCGATGAGCTGGCACCTTCCTCCCTCCCTCCCCCCGATCACATGGGCTGTTGCGCTGGAAGTCTCCCAACAAAATGTGCTTGTCACATAATGATGGGGAACT
>VZTY01035419.1:66229-86600 GCA_013400935.1 Turnix velox | reverse complement strand
CCCCCCCCAAAAATAAGGTGGGGAAAAAACCCAAAAAACAACAACAACAACAAAAAAATCCCAAACCAAGCCAGTTTCAGCGCCAGCCGTCCTTCATTTGAGAACAGAACGCGGGAATCAAATGCCCCGGCAGCACCAAAAAGCTTTTCCCCGTTAGTGTGGAGGAGGATAGCGCTTGTCCACTCGTTGGCTGGCACGGTGCAGGTGTCGGCACCGGCTCTCCCCCCGGAGCGGGGGGCTATGAGCCCATTTTCTCCCCTCCCCGGTAGAAGCGTCGGTGGTAGTTCGAGGAGGAAGGGAGGTGAGACCAGACCAGGCCAGGCCGAGAAGCATCTCCCATCTGCCAAGAGCCGCCGTCCCCGGCAGTACCGGGGCGCGGAGCGGGGGGGGAAGTGTGCGGTGATAGCAACGCAGGGCGCGCGCGCAGAGACGCGGGGAGGGCAGGGCGGCGGCGGAGGAGGCGGCAGCTCGGTCTCGGCGGGTGGGGGTTCGGCAGCGAAGGTCCTGCCGGTTTTTCTAGCCCTGCCTCCCCCGGAGTCAGCGGCGGGGTGAGTCACGGTTTGGCAATGGAGTGGGCGGGCGTGCGTGTGAGAGAATGAATGATGTCAGGGCGGCCGGTGAGAGGCTGGCGGTAAACACGGTGGCAACCCCTCTTCCACCCCCCCCTCCTCCTCACCAGGCAGCGCTACCCCCGGATCCGCTCCTCAACTGGGGAGCGCTCGCCGCCGCACAGGGCACGAAACCTCTGCTTCAAGTCTCGCCTCCGCTGACGCCCTTAAAGCCAGTCGGTCCCTTTGGCCAGGAAGGAGAAAGAGCCGGAGGCCGCCGGAGGAGTAAATTGCAGGGGAAGGTAGAGATTGTGGTAAACTTTGTAGCCGCTTCTTCTGCCCGCGGCCACCTCCGCGGTGGGAGTGTCTGGCTGTAAGGAACCCAGCAGCCCACGCCTGAGAGCCCGGAGGCTCCAAAAAAAACACTTCCAGCTGCCTTTAGAGGAAGAAGTGCCAGCACGGCGAGCTTTTTTTGCACATACGGCTCAGTAGGTAAGTTGGGAACGGCACAGGTGGATTAAAAGCGTGGCGTCCCACAGATGGGCACTTGGGGAGCTGCTTTCCCAGAAGACCTCTATGTGTGAGCTGGGAAGTGTGGGTTCTATCCACCCTGTAACTGTGGGTTTTATCCACTGCTGGAGTACGTATGTTTTACCTGTCAGTCTTAATTTTCCTCTGGAAAACGACCCTCTAATTAGGAAGGCGCTCAATGTTCTGATTTCTGTTGAAAACATACTCTGCATGGAACAAACTAAGTGGTTTCCTTCGTGTTGTGCTGCATGTTGCTAGCAAGTATTTCCTAGTAAAATTGTATGTTCCTGATGGGTAAATATGCCTTAGTACCTTAGTTCCTAGATACCACGTACCTAGTTGAGAAGGAGTGCTCTTGAAAAAGCCTGGCTTTGTCTGAAGAAGGTAAAGGATGAGTGTAAGGATTATAATGCTCTTGTAAAAGTCCATTGCTGTAGGATGTTATTGGTACTTTGTTGCCATGTCTCTCCTCTCTGCTGAAGCCTCTCAAACTTCCTCAAGTGGAGCTAAACTAAACTTCTCTACTTAGTGACAGAATTCATCTCTGTTAATGCTGTATGGTCTCTGGCTTAATTTTATCTCAAAATCCTTGTGAAGATAATGAAACTCGTAGAATACAACATAGATGAGCTGTTGCTTGGTTTGGTACACATCTCATATTTTTTTAAGACCTTAGCATGAATTGAGCAGGTGCATGATATTTTGCAAGACATCAGGCCTTACAGGAGTTTTGGCAAGCATTTTATTAAATTATTTGCCTGAAAAAACCGAATTGCTTTTATATGTAACATAGTTACTGATGTCTGTTATTGATTGACAGTAACTTTTTTTTTTTAACCTCACTTAAACAATCCAGAGTTTCATTTTCCAGAATGTGTTTGCAATGTGTTTGCTTCCATGTTTGGTTTCTTTTTTTTTTTTTTTTTTCCTTTTTGTTTTTTTNTTTTTTTTTTTTTTTTTCCCTTTTGGATTTGATTCACATTGCTTTTAGTGAAAACTTATAATCAATGTCTTATTTTAGAGAAACATATATCATTGTCTCTGTTCTTCATAAAAGTACTCCTCAAAGTATACCCTTTGTGGTATGTGCAGCCACAAGAGGTACTTGGACAAATTGAAGTGCTGATGGGGGAAACCTTGGGTTAAATTGTAAGGTGATGACAATAGTATTGGATAAAGGCTTCTTCTGAGATTGATTTTCATGTTGTCCTTGAAGTAAACTTAGATGGTGGATAAATAAGAAGTTGAAGAGATCAGAGGTAGCTTGCTTTATTTTTTCCCCTACTCTTCAGTTAGTAATTTGAATCTAGAATGATTTTAATTTTTGGATCATAAATGTCCGTTTTTTCATTCTGAAAAACAGGAAATTCTTCTGTCTGGCATATGAATACATAATAAATGTATGAAGAATAGTAAGTACTGAATTGAATTTTAAGGATTAACAAAAAAAATTTATAAATTGAAACAAGTGATAGACTTAAACATGTAATTTTTCTTAAGAACCTCGGGGTTTAAAGTAAACTGGTTGTGTTTGGTTTTTTTTGAAGAAACTGCTCATTATAGTTAAATTTCCTAGTACAGAAGTGGACTTTGAAGATGCAGGTATTTGTAAGAAAATTGCACATCTTATGTTTGTATTTTCTTTCAATTCTGGTAGGCTGTTGGCTGTTCTTCGGTACCATTTGTGGTGAGTGGACAATACAGATGCTGTGACATTTTATTTAGTATGGATATGGTATTGCAGTAGTCTGAACAGATGCTGGGAAGATTGATTTAACACTAGACCACTGTCTGCAGAGATCTGTGTCTGCTGGGACAATTGTTTGTACCGTGGACACCACTGTCCCCAGAGATGCTGTGGACACTAAGAATGTCAGGCATCCAGGCACCACTGTCTCAGCAGATACTGAAGACCCTAAGAACTGGTTATGGGATAGCTTTTTTTAAGACAATTTGCTCTGTTTTGTCTATTCTGCACCTGTTTGGGAGATGTTTCTTAACTATGCTGAACCTGACTCTTATAGTGAGGCTCTAGAACTTTGATATCCCCAAGTACCTCACGTGTGAGGACACTTGCTTGTTATCAGTTTCTCCTCCCCAGAATAGATCTTGCACAGAGATGTGTGTAATAAAGTACTTCTTGCCAATGTAGTTAGGCTTCTAACCCTCATTTATAGCTGTTGATATGGATTTTAATAGGACTACACTATGTACTAAAACTAAATCACCTTCAGGAAAACCTGTTGCTTGCCCTCTAGCCAGCATATGTGTAAAATCCATAATACAAGAGGACTGCTGTGCCTAGAGGTCATGCTTGTGGTTACTGAGTAAAACTTTGTGTTTTATTGTCTCTTTCAGGATATTGCAGTGTCAAATGTGAGTTGTCTTGTCCTGCAGTCTGATAGCATTAGTTACATTGAAGTCTGATCTATTGTATGGATAAAGATGTTGAAATAGTTTGTCAGAGTATTCTGCAGCTGTTTAGTTAACCTTGGAAATAGAATGTTTCTTAATAAAACAGTGTTTGTGTCTAAATCCTGAAAAAAAACCCAATTCTTCAGCGTGATTAGTCAAGACAACTTCATTGCCATCACTGTGACAAGACAGTGCAAAATAGCATGTATTCAATATTTTTATTTTTCTAGGCAGAATAATCTTCTTGGGTATATAACTGTAAAAGGAGATCATCCTGTTCACTGGAAGATACCTAAACAAAAGGCAGGTGTATTATTTTCCCTTACCTTCTCTGGTTTGTATAGGTTAACTCGCAACTACTCTAAGTTTTTCAAGAACATCCCACGTACGCTTTATAAACTTTGTAAAGAAAAAAACAAGTTGCAGCTATCTGTGGAGCTGTGAGGCTACCAAAGGATGAGCTTTGCTGCTGCACAAAGCTGAATTTTAGTAAATCCTATGTAATTTGTCCAGAGAGGCTGTGGATGTCCCCTCTCTGGAGGTGTTTAAGGCCAGGCTGGATAAGGCACTGAGCAGCCTAATCTAGTGGGAGGTGTCCCTGCCTATGGGGGGTTGGAAATTGATGATTTTTAAGGTTCCTTCCAACCTGAACTATTCTATAATGCAGTAAACGTTAAGTAAAGTAAAAAGTAAAGCTTTGCAATGCTTTTATGTGTCTGTGGTGGTTGTTGCAAAGTGGCCATGGATTGTTTACCTGCTTTTCCTTCAGGAAAAGATGCTGAGCCTCTTGGGTGCAGCACTGAATGTTTTAGAAAGTTGCATCAGCTTACTTGGGTGATTTAAGCTGAAGTGATGCAGAGTGCTTCTGGGCACTTTTGCATAAGAATAGTTAAATTTAAATTAATTCAGGGTTACTTTTGATTTATCAGTAATGTGGGTCCTTAAAAGGAGTGTGTCGAGTTAAATTCAATTTCTTAGATAAGATGTAAGTGTATCATGGCTGAAATTGGATAGAGAAGTTTGGAGTACAAATAATGCTTAAATGTGTACCATCAATTCCAGTAATGATGCTTTGATGGTGAAATGGGTAGGCATCATGAAAGAAATCCAAGTGTGCAAAACAAAACCAGGAAGCTAAATGTATTTAAGCTGTTCATTCTAATCCCTCACCTGAGAATTTAGAAACTGCCTGCAGCAGTTTTTAATCACTAGTTTGGAGAAACTTCCCAGTCAGCTGGCTGCGTTCTTAGTGCCATAGGTTTCAGAGGAGGTTTACCTGTTAATTTTCATAAACCAGTATGTCCTATGTAAAGTTAATGTTTTTCATTTAGGAGAGTAGCTCTTTTTTTCTAGGGTCTCTATGAAGTTTGCTACTATATTGTAAGCTCAGATGTTCCTTGAAGTTTCAAGTACTGTTATGGGTTAAAGCATACTAGTACTTTTATTTTGTTTAGTCTTTAACCAAGATCTGATGGCAAATTGTCACTGTGAACTTGCAAATGCAAACTCTGGTAAGTTTTGCTAAGTGTAACTTACGAGGATTTCCTTGTTTTGTTTATGCTTCCAGCACTAGAACTTAAATGTAATTGACTCATTTGCTTTTCTTGTTAAAATCTTTGCTAACTTGTAAAATAGCTGAGAGTTTGTGACCCTATCAGAGTGGGGGGGATCTGCTCAGCTTCAGAGAGGAATCCTTTGTCAGAGCCTGCATGGAAACTGGATCTTGTAAAGCCCTGAAAGCAATGGGTTTTTTTTAAGACTTAAGTCCTAAGCAAAAGATAATGATTTTACTGAAGTGTTAAATATTTTGGCATATGTAATCCCACAGTTTATATTTAATACATTTATTTAATAGAACACTTTTTCTTATAAAAGGACTTGTAAAATTCCTTTATTAAGACATCACCTGGTCTCACTGGTTATTTTCTGTCAAAATAGGTTTTTGTTTCTTAATTGTACCCTTTTACTGGCTTTTATTCTGCTTAGTCTCCTAAGATGTGTGTTGAGCACAGAATTATTTTCTCACAATTAGTTTCAGTTGCGTTACAAGTACATAAGAGTGACAGAATGTTTACTTATGCACACACCCAAGTTCCTGCTTGTGTTCACTGTAGGGCTGCACAGTTGGTTAGTGGAGCAGACCTTAATGAGGAGATAGTCTCTTTATTTAGGTGGCATAATTTGCCAAAAAGAATCAGCAGTAGAGAAAGTCATAATTGTCTTAATTGTGAAATTGGTTTTACACATGGAGAGTGTGATGTAATCCTACAGTTTGTTGATAGTTCTTATACATTTTTACAGTAATTAGAATCACATAATAAAATCATAGAATAGTTTGGGTTGGAAGGAACCTTAAAGAACATCTAGTTCCAATCCCCCTGCCATAGGCAGGGACACCTCCCACTAGACCAGGTTGCTCAGTGCCTTGTCCAGCCTGGCTTTAAACCCCTCCAGAGAGGGGGCAAACAATTATAGTTCTGTTTTTACTTGCTTTCCCCACATGAGCCTCATAAATGGGAAGCAGCACTTGGTGTTTTTAAACTCTTTATAAGAGTACTCATACCACTGCCCATATCTTTGACACTGAAGGCGGACAGTATTGAAACAAACTGTTCCCATCACTGCTGCTGCTTCAAAAGGATGCTTTTAAAGCAGGAATGCTGTGTTATTGTCTTAACAGGCCCTGTTTCATTCTCTGCTGGTTATTCCTATTCAAATTTGGGCATTACAATTCCAATAAAGCTACAATACAAACTGAAATTCTGAAAACAGGTTGTTTTTTGTCATTTAAATCTAGGAGAAATTAATTGCCATGAATTTGTTTTGGGTTAGTTCATACTTAATAGTTTTTCTGGCAACTTACTTATTTCATGGGTGTATAGAAATTGTCAGTATGTTGGAAGTGAGAAAGTTGATTGGTGTTATGTTTAGTTGTGTATTAGAAGCCTGATAAAGTCCCAGTCAGCTTGTATTTTTTTCTTATTTTCATAATGCTTTACTTAAGGTCCTTACACCCAGGGTGAGGCAACCCCAAGCACAGATACAGGCTGGGTGGTGAGTAGCTTGAGTGCAGCATTTAAGAGAAAGATTTGGGGGTGTCAGTGGATGAGAAACTCAACATGAGCTTCCAGTGTGTTCTTGCAGCCCAGAATGCCAAATGAATCCTGGGCTGCATCAAGAGAAGTGTGGCCAGCAGGTCAGGAGAGGTGATTTTGCCTCTCTAATGGGCTCTGATGAGGCCCCACCTGGAGTTACTGTGTCCAGTTCTGCAGCCCTCAACATAAGAAGAACATTGAGCTGTTGGAGCACATCTAGAGGAGGGCCATGAAGATAAGAGGATTGGCGCACTTTCCTTCTGAGGACAGGCTGAAGGAGTTGGGGTTGTTCAGCCTGGAAAAGAGAAGACTCAGGGGGGACCTCATAGTTGCACATCAATACTGAATGGAGCCTATAAAAAGGCAGGGGTAGGACTTTTTAATAGGATATGTGATGGCAGGACTTGGAGTAATGAATGTAAATTGGAAGAGGGGAGATTCAGGCTGGAGATAAGAAATTCTTTATGGTGAGGGTGGAGAGACACAAACAGGTTGTCCATAGAGGTTGTGGATGCTCCCACTCTGGAGGTGTTAGAGGCCAGGCTGGATGAGGCACTGAGCAACCTGGTCTAATGGGTGGTGTCCCTGCCTATGGCAGGGGGGTTTGGAACTTTAAGGTCCCTTCCAACCCAAACTATTCTATGGAATCTGTCAGGATGCTGTGTGTGGTCTCAGAAGCATGAACTTTGTCATCATTTGATTTTACCCTGATTTTATATCCCATTTTCAGTATGTTGCTTGGCATACCATCTTGCTCTTGTAGAGGCTCACTATGAGCCCAGAACTTGATTCTACTTAAATAGCAAGGCCAGCATAAGACATTTACTCCACTATTACTGAAGAAGTGCAGATGCTCTGTCTGCTGTGCCTTCGTGGGATTGTTCTGTTTCACTACACATATATATTTTGGAAGCAGATACAGGGAGCAATTTTTGAAAACGAGCAAAAAACCTAGAAAAACCTTCGCACCATATGAAGAATTCTACTTCATGCATAAAATGTGACAGCTAAAGGTAGTCCTCCGAAGTAAAGCCGTGTTTCTATCCATCCTGTGAGAAAGAGGATCAACTGAAATAGTTTGAATCCTCCAACTATTAAAAGTAACCATGCACTGAAATAGAAATACAGTCTTTTTTGGGTTGCTTTCCTATAAATATGTTAACTTTCTTGATGGACTTCAGTTTTGAGAGGAAGGGCTGTGACATCCTGTTTGGCTCTGAAGCAAGAAATATTGAAGCTATTGCTTCCTCCCAAGATGCCATAGTGAGCTTGGAAGTTAGTCTGAAGTTGATGTTAGGGGAAGTTAGTATGAAGAATTGAGTGTTAAGGGTTGAAACTTCTGTCCACTGTAGTGACTGTGTGCTGGAATTGTGGATGCTGTTTAAAAATCATCATCTTGGTGGTATTTATCACCATGAAATTGAATAGTTGAATCATTTCCACCAAGGATAGCTGCTTTTTTTTGTGGTAACCATAGTTCTTAGCTTCCTTTATGCAGTTCTTAAATTGGCTAAGCTATTTTCATATGTGCAAGCAGGCATGAGTATTACGATAAGTAGTCACTTTTTTCTGTGTGCAGCAATTGGTCTATCTGAAGTAAGAGGGGGTAATGTCTATAGTAAAAGTCAGTAACTCATCCAGCCTTTAAAAGTTGCAAAGGTGGATAAAATACATCTCAGCTGGCCAACCACAGGACAAGGCGTAAGGCTTGTCAAAATCAAAGTCAAGGTACTTGGGCTAAAGATACTTTCAGCTCTAACAAAATCTAAGTTACTATGTTACAATTGTACAATAGTTTGGGTTGGAAGGGACCTTCAAGATCATCCAGTTCCAACCCCCCTGCCACAGCCAGGGACACCTCCCACTAAATCAGGTTGCTCAGTGCCTTATACAGCCTGGCCTTAAACACCTCCAGAGAGGGGACATCCTCTCTGGGCAACCAGTGTCTCACCACCCTCACTGTAAAGAATTTCTTTCTTATATTCAGCCTGAATCTTCCCTCTTATAATTTATATCCGTTATTCCTAGTCCTGCCATCATGTATCCTATTAAAAAGTCCTACCCCTGGAGCAAGATGTTCTTGCTCTAGATGTGTATTTCACTAATTTGTAGCGTTTCTTTTCTTTAAAATGTAATTTTGCAGATAGTTTACACTTTCCTGAGCATGCTGCTTTCTAACCATTGGGCAATCTGAATAAGATAAGTAGCTGCTGGGCTTACTTCTACTCTACAGGATGAATGTTCCCATAAACAATTTCTGTTTGGATTTTCTTTGTTTTCAAAATTTGGCCTTACAGAAAATTTTAAAAACAAACTCTTAAATATCACAAGGTTTGGACTAAGCTCTTCAAGTCTCTTACATGAGAGGACCTCAGTACTGAATGACTGAAGTTAAAATGGAACACTGTTCCCCCTCAAAGGCCTGGAGTGCAGAGAAGAGTTGCAGGAAAGCAGGGCCACTCTGTACTGTTGTGCTACATCAAGGGTAGACACCTCAACTATGTTTCACAGCTTTTTTGTTTTGAGTGTACATGCACGTGTGCTTTTTCCTATTCTGCATCTGCATCCTGTTGTAGTGAAATCAGACACAAAGCTTTCAGTGCTGCCAGCCTTTCTAGAATGTGTGTTTAAGGCAATACAGCTGAGTGAGACATGCATGTGCACAAAAAGTTATCAAACTTTTAGTTATAAGGACAGTTACAAGAGGAATATTCTACATCAGCCTCAACCTGATCAAAGAACTGCTAACTTGATTGATCATCCATGTTTATTATTGTGGAAATGCTTATTCTGGTTTTAATAATTTGTACTGCTTAGCCAATGGTGGACTGAAAACCAAATCATAAACTATGTATTGCTTAAAATAGGACACAGAAATCTATTTACATTCATAGCAGTATTCTATAGTGTTTTCACTTAGTCATGTTACAAGCCTTTTGCTTTTTATCAAAAGGTTTGTAAACTGCAGTACACAGTATTTTTGTTGTTGTGTATTTGTAATAGTGTGATTCAATGAGGTAAAAGACTGTCTTACTGGACAGAAAATGTATTGTTGTTTAGGATGGGGGCTTTTTGTCTTGCCTCTATTATGAGTGTTCTAAAACACTCTGTTTCTACATCTCTCATCTTCTCTTTTTTGAGTCCTGTAGGTGTAGGACAGTATGAAGTTAAAGAGCAGCCTCAGCTTCCTTTTTTTGTATCATGTTGTAATTCCAAGTGTATGAATTGGAAGTAAAATTCCAATCTATAAAACCTAAACCTCTCCACTTTTGTATTTACAATTTTCTGCCTGTTGTTTGAAGCATAAACTATCTGCTGCTTGTTTCTCTGCTAAATCTCTCAGTCTTTAGCACAGAATCATTATGATTAAAATGTCTGACAGTCTGAGGGGACAGGTTGAAATGCTTCACCTGAAGCAAGTCTATTTGGGGAGTTGAAGGCATGTAGGCAAGGTGTGCTGATGAGTTGTTCTATACCTTAGCTCAGCAGAACCTTCTCCCTGAGGAGGTCAAGACATCAAAAAATCAGTTTTGGCCTTATGTTTAAATGTACATCCTGATGTAACTGAAGGCTAGCCTGATCAGAAATGAGCTTTTTGTCTTAATTCTTATTTTTTAACCAGGCAGCACCTACAGAGTGATTGCCCATGATGTATGTTTGAAGATAATCAAGTTGTATTTAAAATAGACCTTTACCTTGGTATATGTCAAACACATACAGCCTCTTACCTAACAGCTCAGAATAGTTTCCATTTTAGAGAAAGTATATATGTGTGTGAGCACCCTCTTGTGTTGTTCTGTTTCCTATATGTGTGATGAAAATGGTTTGTTTAGTTAAACTGAATAATAACTTGTTCTCNCCCCCTTTCCATAGGCAGGGACACCTCCCACTAGATCAGGTTGCTCAGTGCCTCATCCAGCCTGGCCTTAAACACTTCCAGAGAAGGGGCATCCACAACCTCTCTGGACAATCTGTTCCAGTGTTTCAGTACTCTCACAGGAAAGAATTTCTTTCTTATATTCAGCCTGAATCTCCCCTCTTCCAATTTACGTCTGTTATCCCTAGTTCTTTCATCACATATCCTATTAAAAAGTCCTACCCCAGCCTTTCTGTAGCCCCCTTCAGGTATTGATTAGCTACTGTGAGGTCCCCCTTGAATCTTTTCTTCTCCAGGCTGAACAACCCCAACTCCTTCAGCCTGTCTTTATAAGGCAGTTGCTCCAGCCCTTGGATCATCTTTGTGAGCCTCCTTTGGACCCTCTCCAACAGCTCAATGTCCTTCTTATGTTGAGGGCTGCAGAACTGGACACAGTAACTCCAGGTGGGGCCTCACCAGAGCTGAGTAGAGGGATAAAATCACATCTCTTGACCTGCTGGTCATGCTTCTTTTGATGCAGCCCAGGATTTGATTGGTCTTCTGGGCTGCAAGAACACACTGGAAGTTCATGTTGAGTTTCTCATCCACTGACACCCCCAAATCCTTCTCTTAAATGCTGCACTCAAGCTACTCTCCACCCAGCCTATATCAGTGCTTGAGATTGTCCCGACCCTGGTGCAGGACCTTGCACTTGGCCTTGTTGAACTTCATCAGATTGGCATGGGCCCACCAATCAAGCCTGTCAAGGTCCCTCTGGATGGGACACTGGTGTTCTTACTGTAAAACATCTCACTATGTATGTGTTGAGTGTTTAGTTTCCTGGTGCCTGAATGTGCTTAAATTTTACTGTAAATTCTGACCCTGGATATGCCTGGTGACTGCCCTGACTGAATCTCTGTGGAATAAAAGGTCACAGCTTGTGCCATCACTGAGCTTGTGCTGTTGCCCCATTGAAGCAGAGTTGAATAGTTCTCAATTCTGTACAAATCTGTTTCATCAATCTTTGTTAAACATGAGGAGAAACTTTGGGAAGCTGAAAGCTTTTTCTGAATAGGTCTTTTTAGATCAGAGCAGTTAATTACTTTGAAAATGAACTATCTCATAGTTGAAGATAATAAACTTTTTTTAGTTTAGCAGTTCTAGGAACAGGGAGAAAGTGGTTTTTTGTTGGTTTTTTTTTTTTTATTTTTGCTTTGCATGGTATCTTCACTGAAAAGATGATGTACCTTTTATACTTAAGACCCATACATCTTCAATACTTAAAGCAGCTCATAACATGCATTATCTTAAAAGAATATCAGATTTGCTGAAATGCTGGAGATTACTTTCAGGCTGTTTGTTTTTGGGGTTTTTTTGTTTTTGTTTTTGTTTTCCCCTGGTTTTTGCTGGAATACTGATTTTGCTACTTAGAAAAACCTGTTTCTTTCTGTGTATTTGTTGTCTTGAGTAAAACACTGAATGATGGGAACTCATGAAGTTGTAGGGAGGGAATAATATATCTGCTGTAAGTCCTGCTTTCTGAAAAACTTAAACTAAAAAACTCAAATTCTAATATGATTCTTATGCCTGAGAAACATTTTGCATTCATCATGATGTAAAGACTTTGCAGCAGTCTCTTTAAACTTTTTTTTTCATGTGTGCATACAATTAAAAAGCTTCTGGTTATGGAAAAAAAAATCCAGCAGAAAAGGACTTCTTAAATCTCAAAGCATTAGGAAGGGGAAAAAATAGATTGGTTCTGGGACTTCAGATAAATTCCTTCCATTCCCTTTTAAAAACAAACAAAAATAAACAGCCCAAACACATGGCTAACTTGTGATCCACTTTGCTTATATGGAAATACAACAGGGATAGCTGTTCTTCATACAGTTAGATAAAATTAACATTGACTTGTGAGTTAAAAAAAATTGTATGACCTTGACTGTTCACATGAGAACTCTTAAATTATTCCTGCTACACTGAGGAGAGTAGGGCAGTTTAATATGGGGTGGGATTTGCTGGTTTCCCAGCTTGATTTTTGCCTACAGTAAACTAAAAAATGCCTTCCTGGGTGGCAGCTTGTATAGCAAGTCCTGAGCCACCCCTATCTTTCTATCTTATCTTGATAAAACAGTTTTAAGAGATTGTATGGGATGGGATTAGTGTAGAATGTTTCATGTCATCTTGGGCTGCCCTAGCTGTCATTAAACGTTTTAGTATGACTCAGAGTTGTAGCCTGATGTACATGAGTCCTGTTTTCTTCCTAATTGTCTGCATTAGTCAAGAGGGCTTTTGTTCCTCCCCGGTAGTTGCTAGTGTGGAGGTGTTTCTTATTTATTTAATGTCTGTCATGCTAGGTGTAGTATTCATATGTTTAATAATCATCCTTGTCACATTGTGAGGTAAAGTGTTATCTTTTTTGTGCTTCAGATATGCAGCTATGAAAATGTGAAGTCACCTTATTTTCAAGCACTGACTTTCAGATTAAAGTAATGCAGTTAACCTTCTAGATTAAGTCCCCATGAAACTTTCCTTCTTACCATTTACTGTGTCTAGAATAGAATCCAATGATGTCTTCTCTAGGAGCAGTGCTGAAGTTGTTACTTGGCTGTTTTTTGCACAAATAGTTTTTATAGTTTGGTTTTAGTAAATAGGAATTTTGGATGAGCATTGCAGAATTCTCTATCTTCTTTCTGACTGGTTCTTTAAATCCTTTTTAAAAACAAACTTCTTGGAATATTAGCTGAGAAAGTGAAAGAAAATAAAGGATTGTGGTGAATGGTAAAAACCTCTGTGCAGAGCCTCATGCGAGGCATAGTAAAAAAAGATTCTGTTATAAGGCTCAGTACAGAGTTGTTAAAATGCTGAAGGATAGAAAATATTGCTTGCCAAAGTCTGCAGTTTAGCAGGGAGTAATGAAGAGCAGTTTGTATTATTTTGGAGATGTTGAGTTTGGTAGTGAAGAGACAGTAAAAACACATTAATTCTTGCATCCTTCCTCTGACCTATAGGGTGAGGCTCAAATGGAGGTATCAAAATATCTGTGAAGAGTATTACAGAAAAAATTTAGGTGCCATTTGTAAATACTTTCTATTGCTGTCCCATTGTTACCATCCTTCTGAAAGTTCATTTAATGGTGGCAATCAGTTTGTTGTGAGGAAATTGTGTGCCAGACAAGAGAAGAGAGAAATCTAAGGAAATGTGTGTTGTGTTCTGTGGCAGTAACAAAAATGAAGAAGGAAGTGTTGAAGTGCATAGTACTTAAGTGCTTAGTATTCAAAGCTAAACAGTGTCTTCTCCCCTGACTAATGAAATAATATAAAAAGGAAATGTTTTTTCTTGTCAGCATAATGTGGAAAGTATTTTCTTCTATGAATAGAAAATCTTGAGCTAATGGAACACTTGAACAAGCTGAAGGAAGACCATTGGAAACTTAGAGTGTGATGACTTTTTAACAGTTTTAACTGTGTAATGCTTAAACTCTATGCATAGAATTTCACTGAGAAACTCAGTTACATATGGTTTGGGTAGGAAAGAGCCTTGAAGGTCATCTAGTTCCAAACTGCTGCCATGGACAGGGATACTCTTCACCAGATTGAGCCTTTGAGCATCTTGGTCTAGCTATGAATAGTTGCAGGGATAGGGCAGCCAGAACTTCTCTAGGCAGCCTGTTCCAGTGTCTCACCACCCTCAAGAGTAATGTCCAATCTAAAACTATCCTCTTTTAGTTTAAAACCATCATCCCATGTGCTATGACCATGGTCCCCAGTAAAGATTCCCTCCTCATCCTTGTGAAACCCTTTCAGGTACTGATAAGCTGTTCTTCTTGGAGGCGTTTCTTCTCCAGATTGAACAACCCCAATTCTTTCAGCCTCTCCTCATAGGGGAGATCCTCTGATCTTTGTGACCCTCCTTTGGGCTTGCTTCAACAGTCCTACTCCAGGGCTGGACACATTACTCCAGGATTGGCCTTACACAGTGGAGCAGAGAGGAAGAATCACCTCTTTCAATCTGCTGGTGTTCATATTAAGCTCCTCATCAGCCAACACCACCAAATCATTCTTGGGACTGCTCTGCAAACTTGATTTTGGATATCACAAACCGGAAGCTGAAATAATGTATCATGAAAGGATTCTGTGGTGTTCTAATCCCCTGCAAAAACATTTGTGTGGGTTGAACATGGTAGTCACTGGAATGCCTTTGTAGTAGTCTTAACTTCTTGGTGTTAAACTACTCTGGCTTTGCATCTGAAAGTGTAGCATGAAAAGCTGAGGGAAAAGTGAAATTGGGAGTAAATACTCACTGGGTAAACAGTATGTAGGTTTGGGTGTCTGAGTCAACAAGTGAGTTGAAAAAGAAGACCAAGGATTCCCATGTGGGGGTGTTGGTTGTAGTTGCTGTTGTTGCTTGGTTGTATTTAAGGTTAGGAACTGGTAGTTGTGGCAAGAAGGTAGAGGGAAAGTGGAGCAGGTCATGTTTCATGGCTTGTCATCCAATATGTGCATTTACAGTCACTGACAGAGCATGTGTTATAGAATCATAGAATAGTTTGGGTTGGAAGGGACCTTAAAGATCGAGTTCCAACGCCCCTGCCATAAGCAGGGACACCTCCCACTAAATCGGGCTACTCTGTCATCCCTCTTAACTAATATTCTCAAGCAGCTACATCAGAGCTGAGCAAGCAGAAAACCATGTTGGGAGTTCTTAGAGGGGTGAGAGGAAGAGATATTTAATTACTCTTTCCTGATTTTGTTTAATAGCATATAGTGTGCTAGATTTTTAGTGTTGGCATAGAGGCCAAAATACTGATATGAAACATTGATCAGGAGTATCCTAAGATGGGGAAGTAGGAGGGAAAAGATAGCAGTAATCATTTTAAAGGGATGTTTGAATTGCTTGATCCCCTGCACCCAGTAAATGTTGCCTACATGTAGAGATCCATAATGTGCTAATTGAACTGAGGGATGTGTGAAACCAGGTTATAGTGTGATACTAATCAGCTTTAAATATGCTCTCTCCCAAGTATTCATGTTGTGAGTTACTGCTTAGACTTGATGATCATGAAATTAAAGAGACAACTATTGACTGAAGCCCTTATCAAGCAATACCAGAAAGAAAGACAAGGCATGAACCTCTGCATATACTTCAGTGCCAAAAGAACCTTTAAGTTGTGCAAGTTGTGCAGATATTCCCCACTTATTACCTGCTTTTTTTGGACAATGTTTTGCAGCTTTAGGCAATTACTGTTTTCTCACTTTAAGGAGGAGGATTCTTACTGCTGCAGAAATCATTTGAGAATGTTCTCATAAATGTGACCTCTTGTTTTGAAGTAGATGCTGCTGCTTTTTGAGAGTAGCACGGGGAAAAACTTGACAAGCATTATCCTATTAATAATTGCTCAAATATTTTTAGAGTGTATCGCTGATAAATTTACTCTAAGCATGTGACTTCCTCTTCTAGCTGCCTGATGGCTGATAAGCTGTTGCAGAGTCACTTTAAAGCATACATTAGTCACTGTGATTCCTCACCACCCTGTGCTGAAAGTGGTGACTAATCTCTGTGTCTGACTTTCTATTATTGAAGTGCAACCTTTACCCTCGGTAACTAGGTGGAGAATTTCTCAAAACAGTCTAAAAACATTCCTACCTTCTGTGCTGGCCTCTCCCCCCCCACCTCACATCCCGTAATAAGCAGGTCTTACAAGAGTTAGAAGGGTTGTGGGGCATCATATGTGCTGCTTGGCTCTTAAATGTTTAAACCTTGGTGTTTTTTTGAGAAGACATTGAGCAGTTCTTCAAAAGCGTCAGCAAAGCTATGGTGGATTGAAAGCAATAACCAGCCTTAAATTATCAGCAAACTGCATAAGGATTGATCAAGGTTTCTTTTGGCACTCTTGCAGAGTTGTTTTGCTGGGTAAGACAAAGAGGGCACAGTGACTTCCACTCTTTATAGAGTGTTTATAATGGTCACTCTTAATGACTTTCAAAAAGGATGTAAACTCGACATTTCTTCACAGTATTCCAAAACATGCAGTGATAAAGCAATTATTTTGTCAGGATTCAAAAGCAGTTAATTTAGAGTTTTAAGTATCAGTTCAGATTAGCAGACTCTTCTGGATCTGGAATACTGAAATAGGCTCATTTTGGAGAGGATGGATTAAACAGGAAGAAGACTTAATCTCATTTTTCTGAAGAAAAGAAATTGGGAAGGAGCCTGTTGGAAAAAGGTCAGTATTTCTTTTGCCTCTGAAAAGGGATTTGGCAATGTGCACTGACAGGGAAGGCAGCCAATGTTATCCTGAGACATATTTAATAGGAGCATGGTCAGTATTTATGGGGAAGTGATTATTCTGCTCTTCTCAGTACTTCTTAGCTCTGCCTAAAATAATACATCTGATCTTGGGTCCCTAATATATCCAGAAAAAATATTAACTGGAATTGAGCTTAGCAGAGAAATTATTAGGATGGAATATTTGGCTCATGCTTTCCTCAGTGGTGAGAGGAATGTGATGTTACAAGTAGGTACACAACAAAAAATTAAAATTTAAGTAACAAATACCACTACTAAAAACTTTTGTTGTGTAGTGGATTAGGCTGCCTGGAAAGATTGTGCATCTTTGGTGGTGTTAAAGGTACAACTGGATGAAGCACTGAGCTACCTAATCTGATGTCATAGCTGATCCTTCTCAGAGTCTGAAGTTTTTTTTAAATCATCTTTAAGATACTTCTGATTCTACAGATACTACTCTGGCCATTCTCAAAACATTATTTCCAGGTTAACAGTCTTCCTTAAAACTCTTTGTGATATGTGTGGATTATTGCCAGAATGAATTACTCTAGCACTAAAAAATAACAAATTATTGCCATTTAATAGCAAGTGTGACCTTGAGTAATAATAAGGAGGAAAATCTAAGCTTCTCATGATGTCATCATGCAAAGTGCCTTGAAAGGCATCATACTCTGAATTACCAAATGCCTCTGGACTGAGGACCAAACAGTTGAAGGCTTTGAAGATGCTTTCACATAATTTGAGGCAAACCTACTCAGCTGCATTTGGAATTAATAATAAGCTCCAACATAATTTGGGGGTTTTTTGGCTTGCTTACGTCGTCACTGGGGTCCTAGTGAGTGCTCTTAAGGAAAAAATACGTGTTTTATTATCTACATATCTACACATGTGTGGGTAGGAATGTTTTATGGTTATTGGGACAGCTTTTTGAGAAGCCTGGCACTGCTGTGGAACACACTGAATTCTAAATACCAATAAAATGGAAACTAATATCCTTAGTGTTAAGAGGCATGAAGAAGAACTGTCACAACTTCTTTATACTGTGGTATTAGACAACAAGTAACCTTAAAAGTTTTCATCCCTATCTGGCTAAGTATAGGGATTTAGTTTTTAAAATGCATTTTCTGCTGGTACTTGAGTAATCCTAAATGAGATTGAAAAATTCCTTTACCTCTTGAGGGAGGTATTTTGCAATTCTCTCATTTGGGATTACTAATGTACCTGCAGAAACTGGCTCATAAAAACTAAAATGTGCTCTGTTTTTACTACTGAAAAAGAAAATTTGGTATTTAATGCTTTTTATAAAAGGTGAAACTTACTGCAGTTGACAACATGATGATAATATCTGTTCTAAGAGCATTTGGATGAACAGTACTTTGATAAAGCATTAGTCTCCCTGTACTTTTTCATGAGTGTATGGCATTCCTTAATGCATAGATCCATCTTGTTGATTTTGATCCTCAGGTTCTGATACTCTCATATTTGGAACAGCATTTTAAGAACTACTTATTTGGAAGGCCTGAGCATAGCATAGTTTGGGTTGGAAGGGACCTTAAAGATCATGTAGTTCCAACCCCCCTGTCATAGGCAGGGACACCTCCCACTAGACCATGTTGTTCAATGCCTTGTCCAGCTTGGCCTTAAACACCTCTAGGGACAGAGGGGGCATCCAGAACCTCTCTGGGCAACCTCTTCCAGTGTCTCACCACCCTTTCCATAAGGAACTACTTTTTTATTTTCAGCCTGAATCTCCCCTCTTCCAATTTACATCCTTTACTCCTAGTCCTGCCATCACATATCCTATTATAAAGTCCTATCCCTGCCTTTCTCTAGGACCCCTTCAGGGATTGATAAGGTACTGTAAGATCCCCCCTGAGCCTTCTCTTCTCCAGGCTGAACAACCCCAACTCCTTCAGCCTGTCTTCATAAGGCAGTTGCTTCAGCCCTTGGATCATCTTTGTGGCCTCCTCTGGACCTGCTCCAACAGTTTAATGACCTTCTTCTGTTGAGGGCTCCAGAACTGGATGCAGTAACTGCAGGTGGGGCCTCAGTTGTTGGTAATTTCTAGAAATTAAAATATTTTAAGAAATGTTGCAGAAGTTCTATGTACTGGGTGAGAAACAGCAATTGTGAGCTAACTTTATGTGAAAATGACCTTTTATTTGAAAATGGGATGACTAACAAGCTAAATAAAACTACTTGTTTTGCTTAAGTTCCAGCATAAAATTTAAATGTTGACGTGCTTTGTTATACTTATCTCAGAGCTGTACCTCCAGTCAGCTGTTGCCTTTTGAGTGACATTCAAATGGAGATGCAGGAGACTCAAGGTGCTGTTTGCATGGGGGCAAGTAGAAGCTCAGGATAAATAGTTTGGACCCTTGCATTTTTGCATGTTTTTCAGTCCTTTAATTTTGAGTTTTGTGGCATTTATGGCTTATGCTTTAACATTGCTGGTTAAGAGCATCTGCTCCTTATTGTGATGTTATGTGTCTATTTTTAAAAGGTATTCCAGTGCTTCCAAACCCTAAACTTGTTTCAAAATCCTGTGTTTATCCCTTGCACGTATTTTATTTATCTTTTTTGGTTACTTTAGCTAGTTTTGTGTGAGTCTTTGAGACTTCCCCAATGGATGTGCCATAGCTTAGAGCAATTAGATTTGATTTTCACACCCTAAATATTGACAGAGTAGCCAGGTCGAGCATTACTGCCTGCTTACTGAAGAAGTCCGTGGCCTTCTACAAGGCAGTTTTAGGGTGTCCCCTTTTTCATACGGGGGGCACTCCAGGTTAGACCAAAAAAACAGTAGGATAGTTTACATAAATAAACATAAGGGCAACATGGAAGCTAAAAGAAACGCATCCCTCACAAGAACCTGGATGAGTATGTGAAATGGTGACATGGACTTGACAGAAGACCCCTTGTACTTCTTGGGAGTTTGCATAAAACAGACTCTGCCTGTAGCAGAGGGTTAGGCTATTGGTGCTGTTTATCTGTTGCTTCTCTGGCCAGTCATAGAATCATAGAATCATAGAATAGTTAGGGTTGGAAGGGACCTTAAAGATCATCGAGTTCCAGCCCCCCTGCCATAGGCAGGGACACCTCCCACTAGACCAGGCTGCCCAGTGCCCTGTCCAGCCTAGAACAGTCAAACTGGCAGTGAGAGATAGAAAGCTTCAAGTAGAACATTGGGGTCTTTTTTATCAATAGAGTTTCTGTTTTCTTCTAGAATGTGAGAGAAACATATTGAAAAGGTATTGTAAAGCAAAGGTTCTGTGTTGTTGCCAATGGCTGATGAGATGATGTACAGCACCTTGAACTATCAGTACAAACAAAGGTTTGACCACAGTATGTATGCACTCTGCTTGAAATAATCTTGATGAGCCATCAGAAGTGGGAAATCAATATGCCTTCAATCCATTTTAAAAAGTACCAGGAAGGAGCACAACTTTTTTCCTGCAAAGCTATAGGTGTAATTGCTTTGCATAATAAGATTAACATAAAAAAACCCAAATGCTACTCTACTTTTAGATCCTTAGGTTATTGTTCACTTGTGGTTCTGATGCTCTTTGATCTTTCAAGCTTGCTTGGATGTCATGAAATATCTGAAAAGAAAATCTTCCTTTTACTTTTGTTACTGA
>VZTY01035419.1:44196-66218 GCA_013400935.1 Turnix velox | reverse complement strand
TTGTGGCCTCCTCTGGACCTGCTCCAACAGTTTAATGTCCTTCTTCTGTTGAGGGCTCCAGAACTGGATGCAGTAACTCCAGGTGGGGCCTCAGTTGTTGGTAATTTCTAGAAATTAAAATATTTTAAGAAATGTTGCAGAAGTTCTATGTACTGGGTGAGAAACAGCAATTGTGAGCTAACTTTATGTGAAAATGACCTTTTATTTGAAAATGGGATGACTAACAAGCTAAATAAAACTACTTGTTTTGCTTAAGTTCCAGCATAAAATTTAAATGTTGACGTGCTTTGTTATACTTATCTCAGAGCTGTACCTCCAGTCAGCTGTTGCCTTTTGAGTGACATTCAAATGGAGATGCAGGAGACTCAAGGTGCTGTTTGCATGGGGGCAAGTAGAAGCTCAGGATAAATAGTTTGGACCCTTGCATTTTTGCATGTTTTTCAGTCCTTTAATTTTGTTGAGTTTTGTGGCATTTATGGCTTATGCTTTAACATTGCTGGTTAAGAGCATCTGCTCCTTATTGTGATGTTATGTGTCTATTTTTAAAAGGTATTCCAGTGCTTCCAAACCCTAAACTTGTTTCAAAATCCTGTGTTTATCCCTTGCACGTATTTTATTTATCTTTTTTGGTTACTTTAGCTAGTTTTGTGTGAGTCTTTGAGACTTCCCCAATGGATGTGCCATAGCTTAGAGCAATTAGGGCAACATGGAAGCTAAAAGAAACGCATCCCTCACAAGAACCTGGATGAGTATGTGAAATGGTGACATGGACTTGACAGAAAAACCCTTGTACTTCTTGGGAGTTTGCATAAAACAGACTCTGCCTGTAGCAGAGGGTTAGGCTATTGTTGCTGTTTATCTGTTGCTTCCCTGGCCAGTCAAACTGGCAGTGAGAGATTGAAAGCTTCAAGTAGAACATTGAGGTCTTTTTTATCAATAGAGTTTCTGTTTTCTTCTAGAATGTGAGAGAAACATATTGAAAAGGTATTGTAAAGCAAAGGTTCTGTGTTGTTGCCAATGGCTGATGAGATGATGTACAGCACCTTGAACTATCAGTACAAACAAAGGTTTGACCACAGTATGTATGCACTCTGCTTGAAATAATCTTGATGAGCCATCAGAAGTGGGAAATCAATATGCCTTCAATCCATTTTAAAAAGTACCAGGAAGGAGCACAACTTTTTTCCTGCAAAGCTATAGGTGTAATTGCTTTGCATAATAAGATTAATATAAAAAACCCGAATGCTACTCTACTTTTAGATCCTTAGGTTATTGTTCACTTGTGGTTCTGATGCTCTTTGATCTTTCAAGCTTGCTTGGATGTCATGAAATATCTGAAAAGAAAATCTTCCTTTTACTTTTGTTACTGATGGCATTAGGTATTTGTGGGGAAGAGAAGGAAATACCTGAGGTTGGTACTTGGTGTGAAGCTCTTCATTCTTCAGTAAATACATTCTAAAACTGTTCCAGTTGTGCAAGATATAAAATTTATCATTTTCATGCTGATTTCTACATCAATGGCTGTTGAGTGCAACATTATGTTGAGAAGACTCTTGACTTAGTGGAACTTATGTCCCAAAATGTGAGCAATGAGATGAGTTCAGTTGTACATCTGTAATGTCACACAAGCATTCTGCCATATGCTTGTCTTAAGTAGACAGAGGGATGAGAAGAATGTATGTGTTAAGTGAGTTGTGAAAATGCAAATACGTTCTTCTACAGTTTTAAGTAAGGCTGTTGCTTTTGAGCAGCTCTAAAAAAACTTGTAGGTGAAGCATAATAGAGGTTGTTTCCTGAGTACAGGGTTAAAATTCTGTTCTCTCAGGGGAGCAGAGTTTACTGTCTGATTAATGAGATGGAGAAAAAGCATTTGAGATGGCCAATTGTTTTCCTGGATGTTGGTTTTTTTGTGGGTGTTCAGATTTGTTGTTTGGGAGTCTGGTGTGATTCAGTTTCCTTGTTGATTAGGTATTTGGAAGAGATCAGTCAATGACAGTGGATTTCAAAAACAAGTGCTGAGACATTAATTTCAAAATGCTTCTTGACTGTTTCAGTATTCCCAACCTCACATAGCTGTGATCTGAGCCTTTACCCTTACTTTTCTTTCAGCCCTAAGGGCAGCAGCCAGGAAATCAGTGGGGTTTGCACACCATGATAAATGTCTTTTCTGTTTGGGGAGGAACCAAAACAGAAATGTTTGACTTCCCAGGTGGTTTTGGTTTTACATTGTCCTTTCCACCAAGAGGTCACATATTGGACAGTTCTTTTTTCATATGCAGGTTGTTTTCTCTTAAGCCAAGTGTGATGATTTGTGGTTTGGGAGTCTGGCAGCTCTAGTTTCCTTCATGATGACTTAATTTTGTGTACAGCAGAGTGAACTCATAGCCTATGGTTGGTGTGCAGAGACTAGAGTTGGACCCCTCTTAGAGGAGCACTTAAAAGGTAGAATTATGACTTTACAGGTAGATACTGAGCACTATATATGTGGTACACTGGAAACACTGGAAGAGGTTGCCCAGAGAGGCTGTGGATGCCCCCTCTCTGGAGCTGTTTAAGGCCAGGCTGGACAAGGCACTGAGCAGCCTGATCTAGTGGGAGGTGTCCCTGCCTATGGCAAGGGGGTTGGAACTAGATTATCTTTAAGGTCACTTGCAACCCAAACTATTCTATGATTCTATAATGCTACTTTAGGCACAGGAACTGAACAGAATAATGAAAAGGATTACATCACAATTTCACCTCTATCATAAGTAGGTGGTTTCATATAACCTTAAAGGCAGGGAAGTGGGAAATGGCCTTTTTCAGATGGTTTCAATTGAAGCAGTGGCAGTGCTGTAGAGCTGCTTTCCCTTTGTTGAAAATGTCATAACATCTATGCTTTTACCTCTTTTTTTTCTTTTTTGTTTTTTTTTAATGTAACAAAACTTCTCTGAACTGACAAATGCAGCCTGAAATAAATCCTTCGTGATTGCAAATCTTTCTATTTGTTCCTACTTTTTTAAAAGAAAGAACATTTTAGGTACATTATAAATAACTAAAGGCTAAACATAGATTGATTTGTAGTCTGTCATATGCATAGTTTGCTATAAATAAGAATGTTAGAAGTATGTTTCTTATCTTTCTGAAATTTCAGACATTATTTGGTGGGTGCTACGTTAGCTATGTAGACACTTTTGAACTGTTTTAGTTGAAATACTCATTTAGATCCATGAGAATTTAATGGAGATTTCTACTCAGTAAATTTTCTAGATTAATCTAAATTATTTTTATGCCTTACAAAACTAAATCCTATAGTGCCTTTCTGTTTCCTGTCCTATAGCCTTGGACTAACAAGATTACCTGATCTATATAGACAAACCATGTTAGTATCTGTAGCAACCCTAGCATCAAAAAGGCAGAGGTAGTTTGTGTATCATGTCCTTAAGCAATAAAATTAAATATATAAAATGCCTTATCACTGCAAATATTATTTAGGCTTAATTCAGAAAATCACTAAAATGAGAATTGTCATGACTCTTAAAGGCTGTGGATTTTGTCCTTAAAACAAATCAAGTCTTAAGTTGTAACTAGTTCCAGAACTGATCAGAGATTTATCAAGTTAATCAGTAGGAACTTCACAGTAACTACCTCTCTCTAGTTTGCCTTTTGAGAGTATGTGTAAGTAGAATAAGATTTTTAGAATTTTTTTAAAGATAATAATTTGCTGTTCATTCCTGTTTTTAAAGGTTCTCAGTGTCTTTTCTCTGTCTGGATTTTCACAGATGATACAACTCTAGAGGAAGGAAGACTTGTTTTCACAAGGTGCTTTACACTGCCAGGATAGTAGAAGCACAATGGACACTTTTTAGAGTTTCCCAAAAGTTAAAAAATCATCCCAAGAACAAGAACGTTGGACTTTGAGGAATAACTTCAGAAAGCCCAGAAATTGATCACTAATAAAGCTGATCTCACCACACAGCTTGGGAATGAACACCATCGAGACAGCAAAGCTTGAAGAGCATATGGAGGGTCAAAACAATGACACTTCTAATGGCTACTCAAGACCTACTCTTTCAGTCAGTGAAGAGAACAAAAATGGCACTAGCAAACCCAAGGGCTTATCGAATGGCTTACGAAAAACAGCAAAGAAATACCCTGATTACATCCAGATTGCTATGCCTGCTGAGTCTAGGAACAAATTTCCTCTGGAATGGTGGAAAACAGGCATTGCCTTTGTCTACGCTCTCTTCAACTTGATTCTAACAACCGTCATGATCACTGTGGTCCATGAGAGAGTACCTCCAAAGGAGCTGAGCCCTCCCTTGCCTGACAAATTTTTTGATTACATTGATCGTGTCAAATGGGCTTTTTCTGTATCAGAAATAAATGGAATGATACTAGTTGGATTATGGATATTCCAGTGGTTGTTTCTTAGATACAAGTAGGTAGCTATATATATTTTATTTTTCTTCTCTGCTGTACATTATTATTTTGCTGTACATTATTTCTTTTGTTCACTTTGGGTAGAGTTAATGTTATGATAGTATCTGCAGCAGTAGTGGAAAATAAGGCTGGCAGGAAAATGATGAAGGGGTGACTTCTTTATTAAAATCTTCTGTTGTCCAAGCTGGATATGAAAACACAAGTTTTTCTTGATTACCAACTAATGTTTTTTAAATCTGAATTTAAAGTTTGTGTTTCCTAGTTTGTGTACACACGTGATGGTTTTAAACAGAGGAAGTTATGATGTTGTAAAATAATCTCAGGTTTAAAGAGTAACTATTTTACAGCTAGACGAAGTTTTTTTGCCTTCCTTTGGTTAAACAGACATCTGAGTCAAGTGTGAGGTTATAACATGGGACTAAGAAGGTCGCTGGGTTGAGGAGCACTGCATGACTGCACATCCAAGTTAAACTGAATTGGTTAAATAGCTTTGGTGGGAGCTTTGTGGTACTTAATATTAGGAGACAGCAAGACTAAACCCTAAAGAAGACTCTTTGATTTAGGGAAGTGTATATCAAGAGGGGCAGGAGGTGGACAGAAGCCCTTTAATTCTAGACATTTAGTAAAGCTAGAGCTCCATAAATGTGTATCCTGTATGTGAACTTTGTACTCAGTCTTTTTCCCTTCTTCCCTTCCTTTCAGATCAATAGTGGGACGGAGGTTCTTTTTTATAATAGGAACTTTGTATCTGTACCGCTGTATTACTATGTACGTTACCACTTTACCTGTGCCTGGAATGCATTTTCAGTGTGCACCAAAGGTAAGAGCCTTTGCTCCCTAATTCTTGCCTTGATCTCTGTGTCAGTTGTTATGGCTGGTTAGAGCAAACAGAAGATCATGTTCCAGGTGTTAGTCAATAACAGTTTTACTTTCAGTTGATGTTTTCAGAAATGTAGCTAATGATAAACCACAAGTTGCATGGTACACAAAGACTCTGGTTGTTGCTGCAGTTAAGATCATAGAATCCTAGAATGGTTTGGGTTGGAAGCGTCCTTAAAGACCATCTAGTTCCAACCCCACTGCCATGGGCAGGGACACCTCCTGCTAGACCAGATTGCTCAGTGCATCATCCAGCTTGGCCTTAAACACCTCCAGGGATTGAGGGGGCATCCACAACCTCTGTGAGCAACCTGTTCCTGTGTCTTTCCAGTACTTACCTTGAAATACTGCTGCTACCAAATCAGTTGACTTGCTTCTGAAGCTCAAGCTCATCACTAATATTGCAGCAATTTATTATGTGATAACTGAAGTCGATATTGGGCTCATAAACAAACTTGTGTTGCAGTATCCTTTTAGAAAACCACAACATCATCTCATATTTTGTCCTGTTTCCTATAGTATTTTGATAAGAGCTGTCACAGTACCTGAAGTTAGCTGCCTGTCCCCGCTTCCAGCCTGCAAAATGTACAAAAATATGACTAAAAGTTCAGCCACTTTAAATTATCAAATATACATATCCAGATATCACATATCCATAGAAGGTAGATTTCAGGATAGATATAAGAAAGAAATTCTTTATGGTGAGGGTAGTGAAACACTGGACCAGGTTGCCCAGAGAGGTTGTGAATGCTCCCTCTTCTGAAGGTGTTTAAAGAAGGCTGGACAAGGCACTGAGGAACCTGATCTAGTGGGAGATGTCTCTGCCCATGGCAGGGGGGTTGGAACTAGATGATCTTTAAGGTCCCTTCCAACCCCAACTATTCTATGATTCTGCATACATGTATCCATATATATGTGTAAAAGCATAATTATATTGCTACAAGAATACTTTTAAAAGATGTGTTGCATTGTAGTTAGGTGGTAACACATAGGGGTTCTGTTGCTGCCATTTTAGGGTTACTGATGAAGTTGCAGATACAGAATTGCCTTGGAATAAAGTATATTGTTGAGTGCACAGATAGTACAGTGTGTGGGAGACTAAGAAACAGTTTGGTTGTGCACTGAGAAGATAAGCTTTTTGAAGCCTAAAAATATTGCCAATTTGCTTGGGGGGTTAAATTTGTGACTTCCTGTGTCCCATTTCATTAATCTTGAAGTGCAGCATTGTCTGTTCAGTTTTATTCTTTCATGTAGGGACAACTTTAGGAGCATATTAGATGAACTACTTCTCTTATGAAACGGTATCTATTTGAGTAAATTCTATGCATGTACATGCCACTGTTGTAAAGAATCAACTGTTTTGTTCTGGTAGGTTTAAGAGTGACTTTGTGTGTAGCAGACTGTGCATTGAGGGGTTGGAAGGGATAACTTAAATATATCTACTGAAAGTACATTTTGCTAGCATTAAAACAGGGTTAACTACTTAGTCTTTGAATAAATTTGATAGCTCTTCTGAATATCTTGTCCTAAGTGAATATTTCTTTTCAAATTATGAAAAAATTCTCTTATCCCCTTATCTTGTTTGTTTTTTTTCCCCTCTGAGTTAATCATTAAATAGCTAGGTGAAATTTGAGCATTTGCCTAGTACCCACAAGAAATCAAAAGCTGGTTTTAAAAAGACAAATCCTTTCATAGAATCTTAGAGTGGTTTGGGTTGAAAGGGACCTTAAAGATCATCTAGTTCCAACCCCCCTGCCATGGGCAGGGACACCTCCCACCAGACCAGGTTGCTCAGTGCCTCATTCAACCTGGCCTTAAATCCTGAGTTTGTTACTAAATCTAAAATGAAGCAAATTTTAGGGTTTTGGAAACATCTCTCATCACTGAACAGGAAGATAAAAGCAGTGTGCAAGGTTGTGATGTTATTTGAACCAGGTTTGAATGTCTTATTCCTTCCATCAAGGGCTACTGTAAGATACCTGACCTTACAAATTCTTAGTGTTTGCCTTTTCAGTATATTCTGCACCACATTCTCACACAGTGTATGTTTTAAAATAGCCTGGAAAAACATAGAGAGATTGCTAGTGTTATCAAGCTGATCTTTAGAGCCTGTCAGCTTTAATATGCATGCTCATTTGTCTTAAGAATATACAAAAGCAAGCCACAGATATGATAATTTGTGTCCTTTTCTCTCTGTCCCTCCTGAATCCCCAATATGCTTTGGCAAAAAGTTTACTCAAGTCGTGTATCTTAAATTTCTTGGTATTTCCTTTGGTGTTCTAGTTGAATGGAGACTCTCAGGCAAAGGTTCAGAGGATCCTGCGACTGATTTCTGGTGGTGGTCTGTCTATAACTGGATCACACATCCTATGTGGAGACTTCTTGTTCAGTGGTCACACCGTGGTATTAACACTCATCTACCTGTTCATCAAAGAGTGTAAGTGATGGTGTTTCACTTGTTCAAGCAGGGTGTTTACTGGTTGATTTGAAGCAAGCAAACTAGCTTTTTAGTGTTCGATAACAGGAAATTCACATTTAGGGTAAAACATACTGTAGTTTAGCTCTGTGCAGGTTGGCTGATGCTTTCTAGATGTTAAGGTTTTTTGTGGCTTTGTACTACATCAAGAAGTAATTTCTTTTTAAGCATGCTGTACATCACTTACTCCAAATAATGGGAATCATACTCTTGGGGTACTCTGCTGGAGTCTCCTCTTTACTCCTGTTGAAGGTGATAAGAATTTTCCAACCATCCAGAACATACAGTTTGGGGTTTTTTTCCCCCCTTTGCTTTTCATTGTGATGGATCCTGGGGACAAAATCTATCTGTGCTGTACACACAGAGCATTGAATGAAACTTTGGAGAAATGAGAACCAGCTTCTAAATCTTACATGGTGATCAGTGCTTCTGCCTTGGAAATTTGGCAGCTCATGAATGTGTAGTAGGGAGTTCCCTTCCCAGTTCACATGTTTGGGATTGGAATTTTCTCTCCTACTGTTGTATCCCAAACTGTGCAGATACCAGTTTGGCTCATGGGAATGTGTGAATTCTCACTGAAACAAAAATAAGACCAGCCAGCATCAGTTGAACGCTTTTCTTTCATGTAAATATCGAGGGGAGGAAGTGTTGTAGTGCTGTGTTCTGCCTTAAGCAAAAACCATGATATAAAAATGCCTGTTTAATGTGAAAACCTTCAAATCTGTGGATGCAAAATAGTCTTCTTCAATCAGTGATTGAAGATTATAGTGATTGGACTGATTATAGTCCTGCTGATTGTTAAGCCTAGATCCTTTGTGGGAAGTAGATGTTACTGGGGGAATGTCAAAATTACTGCAAACAGTATTAAGAAAATATCCTAATAATACTTTTTTTGCCTTGTTTTGTGTATGTGACCGGCATCAAGCTGCAATTACATACTAATTAATATTTTTAGTACCATAAAAGATGCAGATAACCCAGCATTTTTAAGGCTAGTATTATGTATGTATGTATTTTTTTCATAAGGGGTGGGAAGGATTGTATCATACAAACTATTGTAAAAACCCCTTTGCTGCCTAATTGTTAGACGCATATTTCAGTGGAGCTGTGCTGAATTAATGAGAAATACACAGCTTTCTTTTTCCTGTCTTCCTTGTAGTTATAAAATATTACCTGAGCAAGGACTTAAGCCCTGTGATTGCACTGAATTGCTCATGGCATTTTTTTCTGTTTGTTTGATGGCACAAGATGCATTCTGAGCTTTTTATTCTAGCTTTATGGATTTTTTGCTCAATTTTTCTATTCCTTGTGCTCTTTACCGCTTCTTCACTTATTCCCCCACAGTACAGCCCTTTTTTTTGTTTTCCTTTTTCTTTTTTTCTCTTTTTTCCTTTTTCTTTTTTCTTTTTTCTTCTTTTTTCTTTTTTCTTTTTTTATTTTTCTCATCATTCCCGATTATTTTCTTTTTTCTTTTTTCTTCTTTTTTCTTTTTTCTTTTTTTATTTTTCTCATCATTCCCGATTATTTTCTTTTTTCTTTTTTCTTCTTTTTTCTTTTTTCTTTTTTTATTTTTCTCATCATTCCCGATTATTTTCTTTTTTCTTTTTTCTTCTTTTTTCTTTTTTCTTTTTTTATTTTTCTCATCATTCCCGATTATTTTCTTTTTTCTTTTTTCTTCTTTTTTCTTTTTTCTTTTTTTATTTTTCTCATCATTCCCGATTATTTTCTTTTTTCTTTTTTCTTCTTTTTTCTTTTTTCTTTTTTTATTTTTCTCATCATTCCCGATTATTTTCTTTTTTCTTTTTTCTTCTTTTTTCTTTTTTCTTTTTTTTTTTTTTTTTTCTTTTTTTTTTCCTTTTTCCTTTTTCCTTTTTCTTTTTTCTCTTTTTTCCTTTTTATTTTTTCCTTTTTCTTTTCCCCAGAATATCTATTTACTGCTTTAGTCTGTCTTGGAGCTGTTTTCATCACCTTCTGGAGATTACTTGGCTCCTTACAGTTCGGGTTTGTCTCCTTTGTTTAATTCTTAGATAGAGGTTTATCTGCAATGTTTTGGGAAGATTTCAGAGAGTTTATTGTTTAAAAAATCATGTTCTCTTGCAGTAACAGCTTAGCACAGGCTTCTCAAAACCACTCTTGGGAAGGTTTGTCATGATCTGTAGCTTTTCTGCTGGTATTGTGTTGGCAAGTACAGTCTGACCATTGCTCCACAAAGCAACAGGCACCAAAACCTCCCACTGAGTGAAACGAAAAGGCCATTGGCCTGTCAGAAGTTATGAATGGTCATTGTGACACCCAAGGCCTTTTTCAATGGGTGAAAGGCAGGGGAACTTTTCCACTGAAGTGCTTCAGAGGCATCCTGAAAAACAGCTTTGCTCCCATTTGTTAATCTTTAATGAAAGGGTATAAATTCACGTCCTGTACTTCCTTGTACAGTGTATTCTGTATCCCAGAATAGGGCTTTCATGCAAAGTAGTTAGGAATTAGTGTTTCTCTTCCTCTTTAATCTGTGTTCTTTGCTCAGGTTGCATTTACTGTCAGTTTATTTGAACACAGACTGTAAAAAGTACAAAGATTAACGCACCCCAGTAAAAGAATCAAAGTGTATGTTTTGCTTCAATTCTGTCTCTTCCCTTTCATCCCATGCCTTAGAAATTAATTTAACTGGGAAATTTATTAATTTGGCTAGAAAATTGCTGACAGTGCTGCTTAACAAGCTCATCTTGGGCCCATTTCACAAAGTAAGAACACCTTTGTAATTTTGTGGAGTTTTTTAGTGTTATTTTCTGTGTCAAAACAGGAAATTGTCTTTTATTTATACCACACTGGTATGAGTTATGTTTTAAAATTTAATAGCCTGGGTTAAGTCAAGATTTTGAGCTTTTCTCCCTTTATGGATAGCCATAATAACACATCTCTTTTTTTTGTGGGTTTTTTCCCCATTGCCTCCCCAATTTCACAGATTCACCCCGTCATTTCTGGTGGTATCACTTAATCTGCTGGCTGATGAGTGCTGCTGGCATTATCTGTATCCTTGTCGCTCATGAACACTATACTGTAGATGTCATCATTGCTTACTATATCACCACGAGGCTTTTCTGGTGGTACCACTCCATGGCTAATGAAAAGGTGAGTGGCCAAACACCTTAACAATCAGTGTGTAGCCTGCATTTGTTCATTCCTGCTCAAAGTTCAAAATTAGTTCTTGGTTGCAGGATAGAGGTGTTCCATATTGAAATTTAAGCAAACTGGGCAAGGAGTATCATTTCACTGTGGTTTAAGTAATTCATGGATTAATTTTATTTCTTTGATCTCTACTGGTTTTAATGATTTCAGAATTTATAAATTTATTTTGCAAATTCTTGATACTTATCTTTTCCAACTTCAAAATTTATTGCTTAAATGAATGTATAGAATAGCTCTTGATTGTCTAAACTTATTTTAGAGGTTGTGGATGCCCCCTTTCTGGAGGTGTTTAAAGCCAGGCTGAATGTGAGGCACTGAGCAACCTGGTGTAGTGGGAGGTGTCCTTGCCTATGGCAGGGGGGTTGGAACTAGATGTTCTTTAAGGTTCCTTCCAACCTAAACCATTCTATGTATAACCAGTAGGCATTTTCATCTAGTTTTCAACTTTTTGGTCATCAATGAAAACATGATGTGCCTGATAGAACTGAAGTTCAAAGTCTCCTTAATTTTGTGCAGCAATGAAGCATCCTGCTGTGTTAGGTGCTCAGTTTGTAGTATATACATCATAGCTCAAATATGTTCTATATCAGTGCTCCTTTTTTTTTTTCCATGCAGAAATGAAAATACATTTAACTTTTATAGTTGTCTTGACTCAGTGTAATTGATTATAATGCTTTAAACTGATTGTCTGTTTCTTTTTTATCTCTTTACCTGCCTGTGCCAATACAGACTTTAAAGGTTTCTTCGCAGACCAATTTTCTCTCTCGAGCCTGGTGGTACCCCATATTTTATTTCTTTGAGAAGAACGTGCAAGGCTCTGTTCCTTGCAGCTTTTCCTGGCCCATCTCTTGGCCTCCCAGCTGTTTCAAATCTTCATGCAAAAAGTACTCACGGGTTCAGAAGACAGGAGAGGACAATGAAAAATCTACCTGAAGAAAAGAAGGAAAAGCATCTGCTCTGGGGGGGAGGAGGGGGTTTTTTGTGCTTTTTTCTTTTTTTACCAAAATATTAATGCTGTAACCAAAGTTCTTTGAGGACTACACTAGAACTGAAGAAGTGGACCAAGCTTCTGTGCAATCGATTGGAAAGACAATTGTAGACGTGCATTATTTCCATTTCATGTGTTTTTCTATCGTCAAACTGTACAGACCTATTCTACTCTTCAGTGCTAATGGAATGCACCACTGATGGGGAATATATATATTTTTTTTTTTAATTAAAGAAAAAAAATGGAGCAGGACTTTGCTTTATTAATGAGATAGAGGTGCCAAAGACCACATTTAACACTTTCATTACTATCACTTATCCACAGAAGCACCCAAAAATCTCATCTTCAGAGTTCTGGAGCATTTTAAGGGCAGAAACATGGTAAAATGTAGAGGCTTGATGTTGGCAAATTGAGGTATATTTAAAAAAAAAAGGCAAACCCAAACCAACACAATTGTGGGAAGTGGTTTGTTGCATTATTCTTGCTAATGAAGGTAAGGCCTTTGCATGACTGACCCAGCTGGAAGTGAGCCTTGACTATTTTTTACACTCTATGGGTATTAAATCTTAATGATCCCGAAATACTTCTTACCACCATTATCTCCCATATATTCTATTCTGTACCAATTTTTACATTTTTATTAGCAATTTTATATTTAAACTGTTTGTGCTACCTGATAATTTTGCAAATGGGGAACGGCTGCTGCTAACATCAGAGCTCCAGGAGCCTAAAATTTTATTTTTTAAGAAAAGGACACGGTTTCAAAGTCTAAAATCTTGAACTGCAGCTTGGCCTTGTGTAGATAGCAACCCAGTGCCTATCAGTGTATGTACCTGCATATACACACAGAAAGAAGCACACACCACTCTTCAGTATGTGTTTAACTACACTTACTGGAAAGAATAATCCTAAAGTTCTTCATTCAGGCAAAAATCTTACAGGTCTCACCTGCTCAAGGGATGCAAGGTCAGGTGCAAAGTGGGACTTCAGATAGATTTTTACATTTTAGTAGCTATTTCTTGCTGAAACTATGTGGCGAGTTTCCTTGGGAGCCATAGTTCTGTATTGAATTTCTTTTTTACCTGTTGGTCCACGTTTCTGTGACTGATTTAAAAAAATAAAAAAATAGCAAAAAGTGCCAAGGTGAATGCCTTTAACAGTAGCATTTCTTCAGTTGTTACCTAGAATCATTTCAAATGAAACTGTGGTAGAACTCACATGCAGATTCCTCTTGTCTTTTTCAGGGTTTGAGTGCATTTATATTAACTAGATAAGAAAGTTGGCTGAGATTATGGGGAAATTACTATGGCAAACATGTAACAAAACCCCAGATGGACATCTGTCTGTTTTCTTGTTGGTTTTCATTGTTCTGTACTGTTGGGAAAGTAGAAAATTAGCTTCCTGTGTTTAACCATTCGTGTTCTGTATTAAATTCTGCAGTTGGACTCCGTTTTATTTTCACATCTTCAGTAAAACCTGATGGCAAAGATAAAAGTGCATTGTGTGAAAGTGATACTAACATCAAGGTGGTGCTGCTTATTTTAAGAGTGACAAGTGTGAACACAGATTGACAGCTTTTTAAAAAAAAAAAAATAATGAAGTTATAAAATGCAATAGAATATTCAAATACAGGGTTTTTTTCAGTGAAGGGGATCAGTTGCTGAGAGTTGTATATGAGAATATTGTGCATTTCAACTATTTTTGTGCATTATCAAAGTAATACAATAAACAATGTTCCTTACGAGACATCCTTGGTAAAATTTAGCTAAGAAAGAAACTCTGATGTTTGCTTTTGTTATTTATTTAAAATAAGCTCCTTAAAGTCTCCCAGTCAACATTGTCTGTATGGACCTACCTGTGTTTCTACTTGCTTGCTGCTCAAAAGCCAGGATTAAAACATTTCTAAAAGTCCTTTTTTTTTTTTTCATATTATACTAAAAGAATCTATCCAGTGTCAGTCTGTAAACCTCCCAAGATACTTAATACTGTTACACAGAGCATAATTTCTTCTTTTTTAAGCTGAATTCTAAGCTTTGTGCCATCTTCAAGATGTGACTGTAAATGAGTTACATCATCCTTTAGGAATTATGAATTAATTTTATTAGTGGCAGAAATGCCTTGAAAAATAACTTGATGAAAACTATTCTAGTAAGGAGCTTAACCGGTGACTTTTATCTGCTGGCTGAATAATAATTTGATAATCTAGATAGCTAGTTGTCTGTATAACCACCACCTCAACTCAGTAATAATTTCTTCATGCAGGATGAGGTGTTTGAGGGTTGTTTTACACTTTTTTTCCTACTTCTGGCAGGAAAAAACATGGAAGTGATGTAGAACATTCTGCTTTTGTTGGGCAGCACGAGCTGTTATTCTGCTGCTGAAACAGAAACTTCTATTGTAATACAAAAGGAAAGTTTAGATAGCAGCCCTAGCTCAAAATACTTGATTTTTTTCTGTTCTAGGCTTAGCCCTTCCTAAGCACTTAAGCATTGTATTAAAGACCTCAAAATGGTGTGTGTTTTTAATTAGCATAAATCTCTACTTCTCTACTTTGAGTAGCTTTAATTGTCTTTTGCAAGCTTGGGTGGCACATGTGCATTTGAAGACTTTATAGACTTAGATGTAAGGTGATGAAAAAGGGGTAAGTAATAGTATATGCTAGTGCTTATTGCTGTAGTGGTTTATCCATGAAGTACATAAAAATCTATTAAGAACTGAGTGATCATAATATGGGAATACTGCGAAACTGAAAACGTTGTTTCATCCTAAGAGGAAAAAGAATTGCAATGTCTAAAAAGAACAATTCACGTAATGTGCTGATCACTTCATTGTAGGCTTATTTGCCCAGTGGTTTACAGTATGTCACTGTAATAATTTATTCCTGGAGTAAATGCAAATAATCCTTCTTACAGTTGTCACGCAAGCTGCACCTATAGTGTATGACTATAAATAAAATGCTCTTTGTTTTTTACTGAAGAGCATTTCCATGTTGGACATCCCAGACACTTAAAAGAGGAGCTATTGGAATGGCTTAGATGCTTTTGGTTGTTTTGCTTTTCCAAAACGAGCTTTCTTAAAAGCCTAACCTGGATTTAAAAGGTTCACTCGAGCACTTGAATTGTTCTGCTGTGTGGTCACGCTACAGATGTTTCATTCCAGTGCCAGAAATTATTAACATATACTTGAAACTGCTGTAAATTGACATTTCTATGGTAGGTGCTTAGCACTCCCATGTGGACGCAAATGGTACTAAATGTTAATGATTTATCGCTGGTTTTTCCTTGAAAGGCAGCTGCAGGTAAGGTAGCAGGAAAGAAAAAAAGAGTTGTGCTAAATGTTGCTATGAACTCTAACGCAGGATTTGCTTTAAAAAAAGAAAAAAAAAAGAGGAGAGAAAGAAGGAAAAATTAAAAATCAAGGCTGTATTTAGGTGTTAAACTATGTGACCTTTGTGCAATAGCAAAATAAAGCTCAGTAACAGAGACAGAACTGGGAAGTATTTGAAGAGATGAGAGAGAATTCTCTTAATTAGATTATTGCAAATCCACTTATCTGTATCTTAAATGGGAATCTGATCAAACTGTGGCTTTCTCCCATAAGTAGCATCTGCCTGGACAACGTATCCTAGTTCTTTGGTGATGACCTAAATTCATTTCTGCAGTACAGAAGTATGATTCATGGTTCTAGAGACCAGGTCCTTTAAATCTGGTGAAAGCTCATATCTTTGTATTTACCTTAAATGAACTTTCCCACTGCTTTTCTTCATTTTTTTTTAATCTTAAAGAAACAATCTTAAAGATTTATGAAGCAATTTGGAAAACACATCCAGTCTATCAGGTGCTCTGGAACTATTTTTTTCCTATGGGTAGACTTAACAGCTGTAAAAATCCACTGTTATCTTCATGTTTTTACAATACATTTGTTTTGGATTTACTTAGAAGTCTTCTACAGGCACACAGAATTAGGGTGTTACTGTAAGATTGAACATTTCTGAACTGAAATCTATACTAGGTATTGTAAAATCAAAAAGGAGGGTCTTAAAAATCAATATTTGTTAGATCTCATTCTAAGTGAGTGATTCTGGTTGAGTGCACAAGAGGAAAATATCCTGGTGTGCCACTGAAGTAACTTTGCATAAATACTTTATATATATTTTATTATTTCCACTGTCTTAAAAAAAAGTGCATCAAGGGCACTGGGCAGCCTGGTCTAGTGGGAGGTGTCCCTGCCTATGGCAGGGGGCTTGGAACTCGATGATCTTTAAGGTCCCTTCCAACCCAAACTATTCTATGATTCTAAGAAAATAAGAATTAAGATAAAGGCATTTACAGGTAAAAGGAAGATTAAAAATAATGAAGTAAATAGTGATTTGCTTCATATTATATTGCTTTTTATGTCAAATTGAGCCTCAGCTACACCTAATTTCTAAGAAACATAGAATTAAATTGTTGGTGTGTAGTAGTGCTCTAAAAAGACCTACAAGGAAATGGGCAGTATTAAGAATTTACAGCCTAAAGAAATGTGTCTTGTGCTGTGGACTGGGCTGGTTTTCATCCATAGCTTAGAATCTAAAAATAAACCCCAACTCAGTGAGAGATGCCTGGAGATTTTAAAATATTTAAATGAGTATCAAATTGTCATAAGCTCTTCCTCCAAGCTGTCACTAATAGTTTCTGTGACAAGAGGGGAAGTGCTGGAGAGCTTAAAATGTGCTGAAGGTTTTTCTAGCTAAGTTTCTGTGAATTTAACTGTTTTATTAAATCTTACAAAGCTGTACCAAACTACGTAATTATTGCAGGCTTAGATATGGGTAACCTAAATATTGTAGGGAAATAATTTCTACATCGAAATTAAATTCTTCCTAGCTAATCTTTCCTAGCTAAACATTTTAAATGCCTAAATAATTTTTTAATTTGAACTAACAGTAGTGTGTATTGAAAGAACTGCTGTTGAAGAGATCTTCTCTCCTGGTTAAAATTAGTGCTTAAAAACTCCTGAAGATTGGACGTGTTTTCAATGAAAACATTTTAATTCCTGAGGACTTGATCAAATAGGATGAGAAGTTTGTTTGCTGGGGCTGTTTGCTCTGGGATAACCTTTAACTTCAAGATGCAACCCAGGGGAGAGAAGAGGGCAAACCAGCAATTGCTGGAACAAGTAGTTTAGCACTTTTTGAATCCAAATCCGAAAATGGTGAAAAATAAGATGCTGTATTATACCATCGTATTTACTGTTCTCTCTTTTTTAATGATTCTGTGCTTGTTGTCCCAATATGAGGAGTGGGATTTGGTTTTCTTAAAGTAAAAGTGGGGAAGATAAACTAGATTGTACTTGTCACAGTAGGCTGTGAGCTATGGCTGCTTTGTCCTTTTGAGCTGCTTTCAGGCTGAGGGCACCAGAGGAGACAATATATAAAAAATGAAGATCACTTAAAACTTAATAAGGGGACTGAAAAGGAAGACAAAGATCAGTCATAGAATCATAGAATGGTTTGGGTTGGAAGGACTAGATCAGGTTGCTCAGTGCCTTGTCCAGCCTGGCCTTAAACACCTCCAGAGAGGGGGCATCCACAACCTCTATGGGCAACTTCTTCCAATGTGTCACCACCCTCACTGTAAATGTCAAGAGGAAATTTATCTTCTTGTTGGCTTCTACTAGTAAATTTTTACTTCTACTGGTAAAGTGTTTGTATATGGACCTTATACAATATTGCTAAACTTCAGTCCCTTTTCCATCATGAGTAATTTGTTATCTGTGATTTGCTACTCCTGTAAAAACCACTTTGTTGTTCCACTTCTTCTTTCCATAGCTTGTTATCACTCAAAACACTGCTTAGACTTTAGCTTAGCCTGCTCTGGGCTCCCACCTTACTCTATTTGCTTCTATTACCTGCCTTTTATTAATGGTTCCATACAGAAGAGTGGGATTTACATTTGAGAAGGCTCCAAAATTAACACTGAAGTCTCATCATACACATCTTTGCCCAATTAGAGACTTTAAATTATCCTCAAGTACAAAACCCAACACCTTAGGGCTCACCTTATCTCGGGAATTAGTTCTTGGTATTTAAAATGTTTCGTACATTTGTTTGTGTTTTATTTTCCTGATTCAGAAAAGCACGTGTGAGATGGGGAAAAAAGATAAATTCTGGCTGGCTGGTGAGGTCAGGGTCACGGCAAGGAACCTGGAAGTAAGAGAGGAAATAACAGTGTGGTGGCTGTGGCTCTTGTGATTTCCATGTGATTTTGAGGAGAACTTTCAAAGACTTGTGTTAAAACAGGGCAGGGTGTCAATTTAACTGCAACTTGGTTTTGCTCCTCAGTGGCTGACAGCTTTGCTTGCATGATTTCTCCTCAATTGAATCTGTAGCTCAATATCCAACCTGGGGAAAAAACTAGGCAAGAAAGGCTGTTGGTTTCTGAGGGGGTAACACAGAAAGGCTTTAATGCTTGCATGGTAAAGAACTTACATATTGCCTTTATATATAAATACATATATATAGATTTAGGGTCCAGTTCTGCACACACAGCATAATACAATAAGAAATTTTACTGCTTTTGAGTCTTTTTGTGCTGTAGTCCACTGATGTTTCCAGACATAAATTGTTCATAATTAGCAAGAGTTGGATTTTAGGATGCAGAGCTTTTAAGGATAACACTTTCTAGCACATCAACTGTTTTGGTGATGTGGATGACAAGTCCGTGTTGTGGTTTGCTGTATACCATGAGATATTGGAGTTGTTATTGAGTTGGTGCAATCTGTGTTCATTGTGTTTATTTAAAAAAACAAAAAAAAAACAAAAAAACCCACAAAAAACAAACCCAAATACCCCAAACTACTGCACTAGCTGTACTTTAAAAAAAGCAATAATGTGAGCATCTTGTAACTTTTATTTCCAAAGGTGCTATCTCTCATGATCACTTGCACTGTTGACCATGAATTTTATAAAAACATGTTAAATTGTGCTTTGTGGTTTACTTAGCTTCCTTAAAGAGAATTTTTTATGGTCAGCCTGTGTACTAACAAAAGCAGTACTTTGTTTGGACTAAAGTGACCACACACATCTTTAAAACCCAAAACCATGCCCATCTATATGGTGCTAATGATCTCTTAAAAAAATCAGCAAGAGCTGGTATTCTCTTCTTACCCATGAACATTAAGGAAAGCTGTTGTGACTTCTTTTCAATAAAGGAAAATTTCTTTTACACTTTAAGGCTGTTCCAAATGCTTCTTATATAAACGTGACCCTTGGCTGTTAGATTTATTAAAAAGCAGCAAAATATTTACAGCAAATATCTTTAATGCGGGAAGATGTAGTGGGAGGTGTCCCTGCCTGTGGCAGGGGGGTTGGAACTTGATGATCTTTAAGGTCCTTTCCAAGCCAAACTATTCTATGATTCTAAGGGTGTGTATGGGTCTAGACTACATGTCCAAAATGAAAATTTAAGACATGCTTAGGATAGCTAATCTTCCGAAAGTTGCTCTAAAATAAAAGAATATTAAAGCATAGGCTAATAGTTAAAAATGGTTCTGTCATCATTGCTGAAGCCTTGGAGATAGGGAGGAGGGTGTGAAATGAACTGTTAGGAGATCACTGATGATGTGGTGAAGATCCATCACGTGCTTTAACTTCTGAAAAACAAACTTGTGAAGGAGCAGGACTGCCTAACCATTGCTAAAGAAGTGAAAATTGACAGCATTTTCACAGCATTTCATTGTTGGGCTTCATAAAAACACATGAAAGCTTTAAGCTAGAGCTGTTAAGGCTGTGAACAGTGAAATGTTTTTCTAACTTTGCAAACCATCTCCTCTTCAGATGAAGAATTACCTTGTGCTTTGTGTTGCAGAAGGTGTCACTCTGCTGTTTTGTGATTTTTTTTTCCATTGCATATAATGAAGGAGAGATCTTCAAGAGGCATCTTTGGCAGCTGTACCTACTATTTTCTCTCTATGGAGAAACCAAAGCCTTTAGTTCTTGTTAAAGGCTACTTGCTCCTCAGCTTGCTGTTGGAAAGGTGTCTGCCTGTAAGGTGTTTGGAAAATCCAGCTGTAGGCAGCTCTGATATGAGTATGAGGCTTTTATTTGATAAGAGAGACAGGACACATGGATTGAGGGCAATACCCTGGGTGTGAGTACAGTTGGGAACACTGTGACACACTTCCTCAAGTCTTGGTCCCCAAACTAGTCTTGCATATATGGGAAGGAGTTCTCATGAGTTCTATTACTTCAAGAAGCTAGAAGCTACTTCTCAACTAGACCGAGAAGGAATTGAGGCTAAACTACTCTCCTATAAAGAAAATAGGCCACAAATGATAATGTTTCAGCTGTAGTAAATAGCTTAACTTCTTGGGTTTGGACTGCACCATTTAATATAGCCTTGAGGCTCAGGATTTGGAATGCCTTTGGTTCAGATGCATTTTCATCTGTTGTTTTTCTGTATTTTTCTAATAGATGCATTTTATTGTTGTTCATTGTAATTCACCACTGAATTTCTGATTCATATGGACAAAGACAAAGCTGCTTTCTCTTCTGACAGTTTAAATCTGTGATCCTAGATTTTTCTACTTTGTTTCATCCAAGGATAATAAAATATCCATTTGCTGTTTAGATTAAAGAGAGATTGCATTTAGTTGCCTTAATTGCTTGGAGGAAAACAGTCCTCAAAGCATTGTGTATATCCGGAATTCCTGTAATTTCTGTGCAATTGCAATAAAACTCTTTTTAACATAGACTGGACACTTTTTGAAGAGCCACTTGTCACTATTTTTACTGAAGGAGGTGTTTAAAGCCAGGTTGGATGAGGCACTGATCAACCTGGTCTAAGTGGGGAGGTTGGAACTAGATGATCTGTGAGGTCCTATCCAACCCAAATCATTCTATGACTCTATGAATGTCTAAGCAGTTAGGAGGACCCTTTTTAATGGGTAAGCATTTTTATTTTGGGGTGTTACTTTTAAAGGTGGTGCAGGTGTATTTTGCCCACCCTCTTTTAGGGCTGGAACTAGATGATCTTTAAGGTCCCTTCTAACCCAAACTATGATTCTATGCATGTGTATTTTGCCCACACACTTTTAGGGTTGGGACTAGATGATCTTTAAGCTCTCTTCCAACCCAAACTATTCTATGCATGTGAATTTTACCTTACCCTCTTCTAGGGTTAGAACTAGATGATCTTTAAGGTCCCTTCCAACCCAAAATACTCTATGTATCTACAGCATTTACTAAAACAACTGATGCTGCAGCAAATGGCTTGGGGGGATCACTGAGTGACATTTTCTAAAACATCTAACTACCTTTGTAGGGATTAAATTCAATCAGCTGGAGAAAGTGCTCTTAAGGTTTATTTTGAAGGGAAAGTTACCCTGAATTTATGGTGTATTTTACAGGGAAGGGAAAATTACCCTTACTTTGCTTTTTGGTGTAGTGCGAGTTGGAGGATTTTTTTCTTGAGGGTATGGGGGGTTTTGTGAATCTTTTTTAATGGTGAAGGATGAGAAGCAGCCCTGTTGTTCCTCTGAAATGTTGGTCGAGGTGCAATGAGCCTTTGGGAGTTCTCTGATCTCTTTTACTGAGGAACTTTTGGTGTGTTTCCATCACTGCCAGCAGATCCATCCTTCTTCCCTCCCCTTCCGAGCTCAAATTCAAATACATATTTCTATAAGAGCTATTTAAACGTTAAACCCTAATCCCAGCCCACTTTTTTTATTTTTTCATGACCAGATGAACCTTTTGAACTTGGACTAAACCGCAGCCAGGTCTGTTTTTACTACCCCTCTCTAAAATACCTCACATCGAGCATTAAAATCTCTAAACCACCCGAGTCCAGAGCCGGCGAGCAGCAATGGTGGATTTCAACCCTCCCGCACGCCGCAACCTCAGTATCTCGCAATTCCACCGCCAAACTCCCGCAGGCTCCGGGCCACTTCTTCCCCCATCAAGCGGAGCCCAGCCCCGGAGGCGGCCCCACAGCCGCCGCAGGGTCAAGGCCCTACAGGCCTCGCCTCCCGCCCGCCCCCGCCATCTTAAAGCCGCTACCCGGCGGCTGAGGGGGGGAGCGGTGAGGGCGGGAGGAG
>VZTY01035419.1:0-36260 GCA_013400935.1 Turnix velox | reverse complement strand
TAGCTTTGAAGAAATGATGTAACGTCAAAGAAGGTTGAACAAAGAAATACTGCACTTGTAGAATCCAGCTTTGTTATATTTCCAGCTTTATTACTTTTTTTTTCCCAGAAAAATACCAACCTCTTAGGCTTCTATAGTCAGTGAGAACAATCTATTTACACTTCTGGAAAGAGAAGACTTTTTGGCCAGCTGTTGCATTCCATAAATGAACTGACAGCATAGTTTGAAATTTGATATTAAAATTTGCTGGACTTACCCCTTCTTTCTATAAGCTATTACTGTCAGTTTGTCAAACCCCATTTATGGGAGAATGGTCCAAAACATCTGGTAATGCTTTAGGAAGTAGTCATTGTTATCTTGGTAAAAGCAGCAGGTAAACATTTAATTTACCTAATGACTGATGGACATACGTCGTCTAATACCAAAAAGATTAATGAATGAGAGGCTGTTTGCATTTTCTGTGTATAGAAACATTAAAACTGAGCTTAAATAGTGACAAATAGTACTTGGAAATGACTAAATGACACTTCTTTTAACCTTGGAGGATTTTCTTGCAAGTAGCTAATAGGTGTAGATTGGATCAAATCAGTCTGGATTTCTGGATTCTGTTTATATCAGGGCTCCCTATAAACAGGCAGGCACCAACTCTAAAAACACAGGCTTGGAAGCCAAGTGAATCCTTGAGTTGAGCATGAATTAACACGAAAGGAGTGTGCAGTGTCTGGATGCAGATGTTTTATCTCAAAATATAAATGAGAGCAGATTTCTCTAACAGGAAACAGAAGTCTGTTCTCTATGGTGACAAGCAGATACTCGGGACATCTGTGCTGCCATTTCACATTTGTTGCTTTCCCCACCTCAGCAGAGACATCTTGTTTTTTGGTTGGGGCCTGGAGGAGTCCAACAGCCCTCTCACTAGGGCAAACTACATGCATAACCCTGAATTTGGAGCTAGTACTCAGGTTTTTCATCTACAGGCACTGAGAAAAATACTGCCACAGCATGTTTAGTTTTGGGAACTGGAGTCTTACTTCAAGTAGTACACTGTAGATACAGGTCTTATACATTTAGGCACTTATAGGTCCTACACATTTAGGAATATGACAAACGAGGTTTCAATATAAAGGCTTTTTCTTTGTTATCTTCCATATAGAGTAAAATATATGTACTTCAGCCAGTATTAGGGTTTCAGTACCTTCCTATTTTCACGTGCAAAATCTTAGTGTTGCTTACCACTGTCAAACCAATTGCAAAGGAAATCTGTCCTTAGGTGTTTTGGAAGGGGACACTGCCTTTTATTTGAAAGATCTCTTCAACATTGGAAGTAAAATGTAATAATTATTCTTAATCATTCCTTAATCTCTTTATATATGTTTTGCTCTAACAGAATTTCATATCACATGAAATAATATATATTCTTCTAAGGAATATTCTGTATCTCCAAAAGGGGGGACAAAAAAATCCAGTAGCCATCCTAATGCCAAGTTTACAAGGCCAGGATTGCAAAATTGACTGCAAAATGGAATTGGGTGTTCCATGGCAGAAGCTAAACCTAAGTATTAAAGGAAGAGTCAACTCTTCAACTTCAATGAGCTTTTTTAACTTGAAATTTTAAAAGCCAGATAGTGCCTAGTAAAGATTGTAGCATAATTATTTGGGATTTAAATTAAGATATTGTTAGCTGTTTTGAATAAGAGAGTGGCTTTATTTCTCAGTGATGTATTTTGATGGGTCAGGTTACCCTGCTGTTTGTGTGAGAGAACTTCTCATTCTTATATTGGCTAACTTTTAACTCTACAGGTTAGCCCATATTCATGTTAATTTTTTTTCTTTGTATGAAATTTTTGAAAACCCCATAGCACCTTAAAAAGAAGAGTTTGCTACCAGTGTTAGAAAACTTGCACTATAAGTTGAAAGTATTAGAGTGATAAGCTTTAATTTCTTTGTTTTTTAATTAACAACTAGATTCTGTACATGTTTGTCTGGAAGTTCTTAAAAATATATATGCTTAATTGCAAAGCTGAAATTAAGTGGTGATAATATTTATCTTTCTGTTGAAATGCCTCTTACAGCACCTTAATAATGCTGGTTTGCAGCTGATCTCTTTTTTATAAAATATTCATGAGATTAATCAATGAGGACACATTTGAAAAGCACTTTAGTTTGTCGTGTTTTTTCACAAATTCCAAAGAACATACAATTCACGTAATTCCATACTATGTGGAATTGTACCTATTTGTGCTGGTTTTGCCTGCTGGGTTTTGTTTAAAATGTCACCTTTTGAAAACTATCCTTCAAAAAGGATCATTCTACAAATAGTGCTTTGAAATGCAGGTTTTGAGGATACCTGTAATCAAATGCTGTGGAATGTGATGTGCTTAAAATACTGATGTGAAGGTGCAACCATGTCACACTGTCTGCTGTTGGAAATGATAGTAAAGACTTGCCTTTCATGCCTCTCTAAAGCACTGAAAATTTCACAGGATGTCATGAAAGTAGCTAAACAATAGCATAAAAGCATTGAAAAATGTGTTGCCATCTTTGATAAACTGTAAGAAAGTGGCAGCAGATTCGATTTGTGTTTTTAAATGTATCCTTTCCCCCCTTTTTTTTTTTGTACCAGAGGAAGCATCTCAATTGCCATATGGAAAAACGTATGTTTATATAAGTGAATGGCTGTCTTTGAATGCTGAGTTTAATTTCTGCAGATGACCTTGGACTTTGCTTCAGTGTAACTTTTATTTTTTAATAAAGTAATTCACAAATAAATGTTTTGACTGCTTTGTGTAGTCGTTTTAATGAGCTGCACTTACTGACTAAGCTTGTGTCTGGTGTTTGACATCTTGTAAAGAAAGCTTTTGAGTGAGATGATGTTACAAAATGTTTTGGATGAGGAGTGAGAGAGGTGGGAGAATAAAGTGCTGTTGGGAAAATACAATGCCAGACATGTCACAAGCAAAGGGTAGGGTTTTTATTTTTTTTCCTCTTGGTGCAGTATTATAAACACTGTTAGTCAAAATGAAAGGATGATAGGGCAGAGCAGAGAGAAGGAAGACAGAAGGGTGGATGAGTTGACATATTACAATCTTAGGGACAAAGTGGGGAAAGAAACTGGGCAGAGTTAAAGTAGTTTTGTTGAACTGGCTCAAAGGGTTTGGAGAGCCTGGAGAGAGAGGTTTGGAGGCAGAGAGATGGGACCTCTGTCCGGGAGGGAGCCCAGTGAGATGGAGGAGATCCTTGTGGAGAGAAAGGGAGGACCAAGCAGGAGACAACTAGAACATCTGTGGGGAAGGAGTGGGTGTGAGTGCTGGTGTCTACAGAGAGCTGGAGACTCTGGAGTAACAACTGAGTGTAAAAATCCTGCATCTTGCATCCTACAGCTAGGTTGCAGGCGTGGTGCTATTCTTTTTAGGGCATTTCATTAATTACCTGCTCAGCTGTCATCTGTGTGTACAAGGAATGGTAATTCTGAGACTCTTAGGCTAAAGCTGTTCCCAGCAGCCACTGTCTAATCTGCTGCTGCCAGATAAAGCTAAATGAGGTGTCCTGGTTTGAGGTAAAACACAGCAAATTTTCTAGTTTGCAACTTCACTTTTCAGCTAGGGCTCTTCTGTCTGACTAAACTCTGTAATTAGCAGCATGTTGTTCAGAAACTCCACTCTCAAGACAGATAAAACCTGAGGGGAGTTTTTTCTGCATTGTGCTTTTGGTACAAGGTGCTGTGGTATGAAAATATTCTGCTTTTCTTTAAGAAGACAAATTGCCTAATATTTACCCTGATGCCAACTCAAGTAGAATGTACTGTGGTTGCTGTGTTGTCATCTGTTACTGACTTGAAGTGTCAAATAATTCTGGTGATGAAGGAGTTGGATGGAGAATTATCTGCATCTGACAGTTTCGGTCATTAGCATTTCTAAGAGTAGGAATTGATTTTTTTTTTTGTTTGATTATGTCATGGTTTGAGCAACACAAGGATAGTTTCTAATGCCTAGGAAAACTGCATTTTTAGAAGTCTGCTGTCTGAATTTGTGAAAATCCTTACCTTATAGCTGGCTATAGTATGTGGGTTTCAAGATCACAGTGTCTTCGAGCTTGCCAGGTGCAAGGATGAGGAGGAGCATGACCCAGGCACTTGACTCAAGCTGGCCAGCAGAAATATGGTGTATCCTAAATCGGAATCATAGAATAGTTTGGGTTGGAAAGGTCCTTAAAGATCATATAGTTCCAACCCCCCTGCCATGGGTAAGGACACCTCCCACTAGATCAGGTTGCTCAGTGCCATGTCCAGCCTGGCCTTAAACACCTCCAGAGAGGGGGCATCCACAGCCTCTCTGGGCAACCCATTCCAGTGTCTCACCACCCTCACAATAAAGAATTTCTTTCTTCTATCCAGCCTATATCTCCCCTCTTCCAATTTGCATCCATTACTCCCAATACAGACAATTAATTTAGTTCCTTTTCTTTCCATGTTCCATAAACTAAAAATGACCCAGATGCTATCACTGATAGGGTTATCTGGGTCTGAACAACCTTGCCTCACTAGGCTCCTCTGTCATCATTGGACTCTGTCTTGATTATGATAGAATCACAGAATAGTTTGGGTTGGAAGAGACCCTAAAAATCATCCCATTCCAACTCCAATCCCCTGAAAGTTTGCTTCTCTCTTTCCCTTGATGCCTGTGGACCCCTCAGCCTTTCCCTTCCTCCCGAAGCTGTAGCACTGCTGGGAGAGCACAGATGTTATGATAAAGCAGTCTGAGCATAATTCTTGTGTACTTTCTAATGATTAATACTGGCTCTTTAGTATTACTAATATTACATTTATTCAACTGTCCCATTTCCTTATTTTTCTGCAGCTCCCTTTTACAGGCAAGGGGGGAGGTGTGTGAGAGAATACTTTGTTTCAACCTGAAAAATAAATCCCCAGATGGCTTGGAAACACTCTTTTTAGAGCCCGCTTCAGCAGAAAAGTGAGAGTTTAGAAGGCATTTGACCCCACTGTGAAGGACAGACATGGCGGCAGCTGAGAGCACTTGACTCAAGCTGGGCAGCAGGAACATGTATCCTGAATCATAGAATGGTTTGGGTTGGAAGGGACCTTAAAGATCATCTAGTTCCAACCCCCTTGCCATGGGCAGGGACACCTCTGAGACTCCGAAAGTGAGTTCACAAGGCATTTGACCCTGCTGCGAAGGGCAGACATGGTGGTGCTGAGAATTCCCCTTAGTGTGAGGGGGAAGCTTGTGGAGTCCTCCTGAGACCCCAAAAGTGAGCTTAGAAGGCTTTTGACTCTGCTGCGAAGGGCAGACATGGCGGTGGGGAATTTAACTGAGAGTGAGAGGGAAGTTTGTGGCACTTGACTCAAGCTGGGCAACAAGAACATATATACTGAATCATAGAATAGTTTGGGTTGGAAGGGACCTCAAAGATCATCTCGTTCCAACCCCTTTGCTATGGGCAAGGACACCTCTGAGACTCCAACATTGAGTTTAGAAGGCGTTTGACCCCGCTGCAGACATGGCGGTGGCTGGGAATTTACCTGAGGGAGAGGGAAAAACTTGTGGAGTCGAGTCCTCCTGAGACCCCGAAAGTGAATTTAGAAGGCTTTTGACCCCGCTGCGACAGGCAGACATGGCGGTGGCTGGGAATTTACCTGAGGGTGAGGGGGAAGCTTGTGGAGTCCTCCTGAGACCCCACAAGTATGTTTAGAAGGCGTTTGACCCCTTTGCAACGGGCAGACATGGCGGAGGCAGGGAATTTACCTGAGGGTGAGGGGGAAGCTTGTGGCACTTGACTCAAGCTGGGCAACAGGAGCACGTATCTTGAATCATAAAATGGTTTGGGTTGGAAAGGACCTTAAAGATCATCTAATTCTAACCCTCTTGCCATGGGCAGGGACACCTCTGAGACTCCAAAAGTGAGTTTACAATGTGTTTGACCCCACTGTGTAGAGCAGACATGGCGGTGGCCGGGAATTTACCTGAGGGTGAGGGGGAAGCTTGTGGAGTCCTCCTGAGACCCCGAAAATGAGTCTTGCAGGCGTTTGACCCCGCTATGAAGGGCAGACATGGCGGCGGCCGGGAATTTACCTATGAGGGGGAAGCTAAGACACCGAAAGTTTCCCAATAGATGGACTTGAAGCTCCGGCCCCCGCGGCGGGCGGGCCCTCCCCGGGGCGGAGCGCAGTCCTGGGCCTTCCCCGCCCGGCCCCGCCACCTCCCGCTCTCCTCTCCTCCGCCATGGCCTTCGCCACCCGCCACTTCGTGCGCACCGCCGCCTCTTCCTCCGCCGCCGCCACAGCGGCCGCCAAGAAGCTGGTCGTCAAACATGTCACTGTCATCGGCGGCGGCCTTATGGGCGCTGGCATCGCCCAGGTGAGCGCGGTTCGGGCCGGCCCGGGTGAGGGGAGGCGGTGGCTGCGGCGCCATGGCGGCCATGGGACGGCCACTAAGGCGGGCGGGCCCCTTCAGGCCCAGAGGGGTCCGCATGGGCTGTGCTCCCTCGAGGGTTCTGCCGCTCTCCCCTTCCCCGGCCCCGAAGCTTTTTGCTTGTCCTTCTCCTGCTAATCCCGGACGTCTGCGGGGCAGGGGGTGAAGCGAGAGCCGCCAAGGTCAGTGTTGAGGTGGTTCTTAAGGTGTGGGACTGGTCATCAACGTGTGGGAAATGTTGGAGCAAGAAAAGAGCTTCTTCCCAACTGCCAAAGAGGAGGATCGAGTAACATTTCACAAGTCGCCGAAGTAAAATGCAGCGGCTAAAGTTAACATGTAGCTGTCAGTCACCCCTAGAATGATAAAAGTGGTTAATTGTTAAGTGGGCCTTATTTTTGCAGTGTTTCGCCTCAGGCCTTTGGATTTCGGGTTTATTTTTAACTTGGTGGATTTGGGACAGACAGCTGAGTGTTCTTGTCAGTGATTTAGGAATTAGATATTTGCTTAAGTCACAGAGAGAACCTGTTGCCCCAGATAGCAGGAAAATTCACAGACTTCTCAAAAAGTGGAGTATGAAGGTGTTCCCAAGGGGAGGCTGATGGCCAGGTTGAATAGCATTTTCCATTTTATAGAAATAATACCTTTCCTTCTCAGAATGAAAGATTTCTTTTATTTGTTGGCAAATCTCTTATAAGGAGAGATTGCTATGGGGGCTTGCCCCCACAAGGAATTAGATAGTTGTTTATTAACTGTTCTGATAAAAATGTTCCTTTGTACCTTGATACTGGAACCTGAAGCACCATCAAAGAACAGCTTTGAAGAAAGTCATCCTCATGTTTGAGGAGGCTGCACACTATGCAAAGGTGTTAATTCCTCAGGGAAAGTGAAGGGATCTGCATATTCTATTAGAGTGCATGTTTTCACAGAGTTTCTATCTGGAGGGTTGTGTCCAGTTCTGGAGCCCTCAACATAAGAAGGACATTGAGCTGTTGGAGCAGGTCCAGAGGAGGGCCATGAAGATGATCAAAGGGCTGGAGCACCTCCTTTTGAGGATAGGCTGAAGGAGTTGGGGTTGTTGGAGAAGAGAAGGCTCAGGGGGGACCCTCATAGTAACTCCTCAATACCTGGAGGGGTAATACAGAAAGACTGGGGAAAGGAATTTTTAATAGGGTCCCAGGATGACAGAACTATGAGTAATGGATGCAAATTGGAAGAGGGGAGATTTATGCAGGATAAAGAAATTCTGTCTGTGTGGGTGGTGAGACACTGGAAGAGGTTGCCCAAAGAGGTTGTGGATGCCTCCTCTCTGGAGGTGTTTAAGGACAGGCTGGATGAGGCATTGAGCAACCTGGTCTAGTGGGAGTTGTCCCGGCCTATAGCAGAGGGATTGGAACTAGATGAGCCTTAAGGTTCCTTCCAACCCAAACCATTCTATGATTCTCTATCCACAGCCACAGAATTCAGCTGCTTCCAGGTACAGGTAGAATTCTGCAGACAGCTTCTGGGGGGAGGGGGAAACCGTTTTCTTTTTCCTTTTTCCCTCAAGTTGTTTGAGACCTTTACTCTTTCCTCTCTTCCCCCATTCAGGTTTTTATGATTTTTCTAGTAAAGTGCCTAAGTCTTGATTCAGCGTTCTTTAGCTCTCTTTTGCCTAGTTTATTGCCTAGGGTATTGTCTGCCCAAGCACAAATCAATATGGCTTATTGTTACATGATGCTGATGTTGAATGTTTTCTTTTTGACTTTCAGGTTGCAGCAGCCAGTGGTCACACTGTGGTGTTAGTGGACCAGTCTGATGAAATCCTTAAGAAGTCTACAAAAGGAATTGAAGAGAGTTTGAAGAGAGTGACAAAGAAGAAATTTGCAGATAAGCCTGAGGTTGCTGTCATCTTTTTTTATACCTCTAGGAGAACTTAGGAGGAGAATCAGCCAACCTGTCATACTGAAGTTCAGATGTTGTTTACAGTTATGCATTGTATAGCATGCTAGTATATGGGTTTAAACATCCCCCTGACACACAGTTTTCACAATATGCCATAGAACTTAGGTTTTCTTTTCTTGATTCTGGGAGGTTGAAAGATGTCTTATTTTCTTTCTTTTGTAGACTTCCAATACTGAGATAAAGTATTAAAACAAATTGACGACTTCTAAAAATAGAAGCTAAACATTAAATGGTTCTATCTATCTTTGAGCACTTACCTGGGAATGCACCTATTTTGTCTAAATAGTAACAGAAGTGTCTTGATATCTTAGTAAGGAGTCTTCTTGCCCCCAAAGACTTGGGCACAGAATTACTGCTAATGGCACAAGAGTGCAAGCTTAACTACCTTGGATAAAATTAATTAGGTGAATAAGATCTAATTATGTTAATTTACATGAAGATTTACATACAGCAAGTCACTGTGGAACATTTGATGCATCTGAGTTTGTATCCTAAGGACTATTTGTTGCTTCAAATTCCTTCAATTCTTATGATACATATTAACATACATGGTATATACTGTTACTGATGCTTACCAGTGTGAATGATGCAGCAGACAAAGGAAATTAAAAGAGCATCTTTGCATGAGGTAGCACAGAAAAAAAATTATAGTGACAGCAGGATAATCAGAGCATGAATACATAATTATGGGGAGTATGTTTTAATCCAAACAAAAAGTAGTTCTCATGATGCTTGTACTTCATATATGACATTATATTCTAGTGTGGAGGTATGTTTTTACTTGTACCACATCTCCATTTACCCTTGGTTCAGAGTCTTGCTGTTCTGTTTGATTTTTGTCCTCACAAAGTGCCAGTGATTATCAGATTTACTAGACAAAAATGGATGCAAATTGGACCCCACGCTTGTGTGAGAACTATAGTGAGTGTGAGAACTATAGTGAGTATAGGCCATTTCATTTCCTGAAGTATTCATGTCCAGGTTGTCTCAGAAACCACTGGCTGATCAACCACTTGTTCACTCTGTCTCTTTTACTAAAGCCTAGACTTCAGCAAATAGTCTTCCTAGAAAAAATGAATTCAGAGTTCTACTATTTGCTCCAAAGCAGATTTGATTGGTTTGGAAAAATTTGCCAGTGAAAGCACTCTATCTGTATGTAGAGCTTTCTCAGTGACTTGAAAATGTGACAGACTGCCTGAACTTTTGAGGGCTCAAAACAACTTCAGAGTGGGGGTTTTAATGTAAAAATGAACTAAATATTTCTAAATGGACGTTGCAACTTCTTGGAAATTTTTCAGGCAGGCACTGAGTTCATTGAGAAGACCCTAAAGAACCTCTCAACAAGCACAGATGCAGTAGCAGTGGTCCACAGCACGGATCTGGTGATAGAAGCCATCGTGGAGAACCAAGAGGTTAAAAATGAACTCTTCAAGAGGCTGGATAAGTTTGCCCCAGAGTATGTGTATTTTTTCTGTTACATTTTGAAACCTGGATCTTTGCATTACCTGTATTACTATTTTTACATTGTTAATTCTGCATTTTCTTACCTGCTTTTTTTAAAAATGGAATTTTTTCTTCTTTACACTAAACCCAGATGGTCACACATTGTGGAGTAATTGGTGTGTCAGGTGCATGTGTTACAAAAACCTTCACCAGGGTTATTTATTTGTTTAATTTCTTCATTTGAGATGCTTCTGAGTTTGTGTAGTCATAATTTGTCTGCCAACTCAGCATGTTCCAATCTAAATCCATATGCAAATACACAGTAAATAAGCTTATCCTGCTACATGTGGGCTATGGTTATCTTGTTCCCATATTTAAATAGGAAATTGGGATGATAAAATACTTGTTTTCAGTGCATCTAGCATGAACAAGTTTTAAGAAATCTCAGCCTCTTAGCATTAAATCACAACTCAACAGTGGCTTAAGGTGAACTAAGTTTAATCTATATTACAAGAGTTTGGAAACAGCTCATTGTTGGACATTGTGTGTGAGGTGAAAGTGCAGATAACTTGATAACAGAAGTTACTCTTAATTGTATGCAAACCCAGAAGTGCTGTTAAGCTGAGCTTGCATTCTAAGAAGCTTGATCCTTGTCATGGATGACTCAGGATCACGAGACTTTTGAGTGCTTGCAGATTGAGGTTTTAGCTAGTTCAGCTAAATCTGGGGGTATTGGCTAAGAGGTGTTACCTAAAGAACTAGTCAGGCTGCAGCTTGAATATAATGTCAAGGTGAAAAAGATATTATCATTAGTTGACTTCAGCCTGGGGAGATTTTCAGGCTGTTTTGTTTGGTCACAAATTAAAATTGCCTGGTACTTCTGTAAATAATAAATGATCATGAACAGACGTGCCCTGGGTACAGGGTAACTTGTCATTACCCTTATCCTGACAGACAAAATTAGCTGCCTTTGGCATGGTTCCTTCTCCTGATTAGATTGTGCCTGTTTTGTGAAAACAGACCATTGGTTGTCTGAGTCTTTGTCCATATCTAGCAGACAAAGCTAATGAGCAAATTAGTGTGTAATGCTAAACAGTCAGCAAGAGGGAGTGGGCACCAGGACTTGGAGCTTCATTTGATAATGTGTATTTGTAATACCTGAGGCTGTTTTTCATCACATGGAGCTGTATAAGCATAGTTGGATTGAAACATCAAATTTTATATTTTATGTTGCAGGCTGTTAAAATGACTTGTTCAGATAAGTTCCTTTCTTTGGTAAAAGGTGTGGTTTTGCAGGATTGGGAAAAGTGGCATTAGAGAGGAAACCTTTCAGGGCTTTGAGCAAGCAGACCCTGTTCTAACCTGGGGGGTTGGAATCAAATCAGAGAATCATGGTTTGGGCTGGAAGGGACTTTGAAGATCATCTAGTTCCAACCTCTCTGCCATGGACAGGGCCACATTAGGTTGCTCAGAGCCTCAGCAAGCCTGGCCTCCAGGGATGGGGCCTCCACCACCTCTCTGGGCAACCTGTTCCAGTGTCTCACCACTCTCATGGTGACCACTCAAATCCTTCCATTTTTCTCCCCAGTTTGCCTCTAGGCAGGTTCCATATAACCCTATTTCCCCCATTCCTGCCTCTGCTCCACACCAACCCTTTTCCACCTCATTTTCCCCCAAATCCCACACACCTGGGCTCCACTGAGGACTCCTCCCCTCCCCAACTGTTCCCAATCAGCCCACTCACCTATTTAACACCAGTGGGGAAGAGCAGCAGCCACCATTTGCCCCCCTGTGGGGTCTGAGGAATGCTCCTCCTGTTGTGTCTGCTGCTGGACATGCCACTGGTGAGTTGCATTTTCCAAGGGGCCACGGTGGGAGGAGAAAGGCTGGGGGGCCTACTGGCCCCCTGGCTGGTTAGGCAGGGGGAGGGATGTGTGAGTGAGTGATGGTCTTTAAATTATCTTTAACATCTCTTATCACCTAAACAATTCTATGAATTGGAAATGGTAAATAAAAAGATTGTCTTGCATGTAGGATAACTAAAAGGGATTAGGATGAAGAATATGGATTGCAGCACAGAAAGCCTAGCTGGAAAGGAAGAAGAGCTTGTGAAGTAGTGAAACTCAGTAGCCAAGTGTTTAAAATAATAGATACAACAGATAATTTGTAAGTCTGTGAGGGTTATAGAGTTGCAGGTGGTCGGAGTTGCGCGGGGAAGGGCAGAAACATGCTTTCTTGTGCATTTAAAGGAATTGGTAGGCTTTGTTCCTGCCATTGGGCACTGCAGAGGAATGGGAAGCTCTCCTTGTAGGAGCGGACATCCTGCAGGTATCTCAGGATTCTAGGTTTCTAAAACTATTGAGTGGAATAACCATTGTATCACCTTTAAGGGGGTGGTAGGCTCTAATGGAGGATTGGTGATGAAGACAGGACTTATTTGAAGAGGGCTTTGAGTCTCCAGAGGACCTTTGATTCTGTGAGGCCCAGGGCATTGATGGCACTGTGGAGCGTAGGTTATAGGCAGGGGTCATGAAAGATGAGGCTTCTGATGAGGGAGGACTTCTTTTAATTCAAGTCTTGTGACTGAGTTGAAGGGTAGCTGATAGCTCATAAACACGTGAGGGGATGTGTGTTACAGTTGCTCAGTGAAGATAATGAATTGCACCTCTGTAACATGAGCTGCTTGAAACCTTGCATTTCATAGGATCATAGAATAGTTTGGGTTGGAAGGGACCTAAAAGAACATCTAGTTCCACCCTGCCTTCCATAGGCAGGGACACCTCGCACTAGATCAGGTTGCTCAGTGCCTTGTCCAGCCTGGCCTTAAAAACCTCCAGAGGTGGGACATCTACAACCTCTCTGGGCAACCAGTTCCAGTGTTTCACCACCCTGACCATAAAGAATTTGTTTCTTATATCCAGCCTGAATCTCTCCTTTTCCCTCACATATCCTATTAAAAAGTACTACCCCTCCTCTTTTGTAATGTATCTTGTGTCTCATGCTTGCTCAGCTGCCAGAACTTCATGTCTGTCTCACACTTTGGCACTGTGGTGACCTCTCCAATGAAGATAAGTCTTGAGATGGCACAAAACCAAAATGTTGCATTGAAGAAACAAAGCCAAGTTGAATTATTTGCCTTTTCTAGAAAAGAACTGCAGCTTTTCTAAAAGTGAGCCAATAAATGGTGAGGGATGGGAAAGGTATTCTTTGTTCAGAGGTGAGAAGTTTATTTCTTTTAAGTTTTCAGACCAAATGTTATAAACCAGGAAATCATTGAGAACTCGAGGTGTTCATTGTCTTGGTAACTACCCAGGTGAAACAGAGTGCTTTTTCTTGGTTGCCATCAGCTTGAGAGGTTATTAGTTCATGTTCTCACAGCTTTGCGAAATTGTTTATTTTGTACTCCTCACAGTGTTATATTCATCCTACTAATAGAGTAATTGTTTCTCTGTTATGTAGTCATCATCTTCAGTGCAGGTCATACTCTTGTGTTTTCCTTCTCTTGAATTGAGTCAGTCTCGTGTTTTTATTTTGAAAAGGTCAGGCTATGGTTTTTGTAGAGTATCCTGATGTTCTTTGTAGCTTTCAGGTATTTAAACACTGCACAACTTTTCCACACAGGATAATAGTGAACATGAAGTGTATACCCAAAAATTCTTTCGTCGAGAGTCCTTGCTGACTTGCTTTCTGTTTATTTCTGGGTGGTGGGGATGCCTGTCAACATCTGTTGTTCAGGATTTATCTTTAGATGTGGAAACTTGGCTAGGAGCTGGACAGTGGTTTTCCGCTGTTCACTGTGTTAGAATCAGTGTGTTATAAAACTACTAGAAAAGAAGTGTTGTTCAGCATTTTGCTGTGTAATGGAGATAGGCAGTTTTATTGTAATTATGTTTTTCTTCTGTTTGACTAATTTTAATGCCTTCCTCTGACCCACTAGATGGCACCATGGGGAAGTATAATGGTGCCTGGAAAAGCATCTCTGGGACTTCCCTCCTGTATTGTTGCTTTCAAAAGCCTTTCAACTCTGCTGTCTCCAGAAGCATGCATTATTTGTCACAGAGATGTGTGAATTCCATTTTAAACTCAATTTAAATCAGTTGTTTGGTTCAAGCAGGAAGTGTAACTAGATTGGTTTTGTACACAAATATAACACTTCCACCCCCAAAAAGATTCATATTATCTAAGGCTACATTTTCCACCTGCAGAAGTGATGCCAAGGTAAATTCACTTACTTCAAGTGAACCTAGATATAAACTATATCAATGATTACATATCAGAAATCATTGTGCTTGATTTTTGTATGAATATTTGGATTCTTTCTATATAGTGGCAGGTCTAGAGGGAAGATGAGTCTCTTTGGGATGCATTGACCTTACAAGGTCAAAACTATAAAATGTAGAATAATCTTTTTAGAATTTAAGGCCTGCTTTACAGTGAGTAAATAATAAAATATAGGAAATGTAAACCAGAATTCTTAGGATTTTTTCATTTCCTTCTCCTTAACAGGCTCTCAAACTGAGAGAACGTAACAAAAACTGGAAATTGCAGTGGGTTTCTTTATCCCCAAATATTTCCTTGTAATACTATTATAAGATGTTGCCACAAATTTAACAGGATTTTTCTGAAAGCTCTGTTGCAAAGCTTAATTACATCCTATTAAATGTAAGCAAAATACAGACATAAATTATCATTTGAGTCCACTACAATCATTTTTTTGTCAGTTGGATACAGCTTGTAATAGAAACCTGGGTTTTCTCTAATATAGTTTTTGATTTCTGTAGTTTGTAGAAAAAGCCCTTGCTGTAATTTTTTGGTGTGATATTGGTAAAGCAGAGATTTTGAGGTTCTGGGATTTTTCTGGGAAAAAAGCACAAGACCACAACATCATTATTAAATGCAGTTAGTGAACTGCTCTGAAAAGCTCTAAAATGCTATGCATAGGACACTGTAAAGGATATTAAAAAAAAACAAACATGTGATTAAGTCTTTTTCCAGACACAATCAGCTCTTTCCTATTTTAATAGGTTTGCTCATTGTGTCTGTCACAACTTTTAATTAAGGCTCTGAAGTGTATTTTTGACCCAGCAAATGATTGAGTTTCCCTCGATGTGTAAGTGGTTAATGATAAAAAAAAAATCCTATTAGGTTTTCAGGAGTGCTGAAGGAATTATCTGGAATATATATGGGGAGTTCAGTTGCAGAGTTCTTTTCTTCTATCACCTAAAGTGTTCAATATATTTTCTCATGAGTGAGCCTTTCCAGTGGCTGTTTCATCATTGATGGACTCGCACCTCAGCAATAGGGTAACAGATGATGACCCACAGGGATATTTCTGAGAATCCTGTGGATAGTTACCCTAAGGATGTCTATTTCTTTAGTGCACCAACCTTCTGTTGGCAGAAGAAGAGCTGTCATTTATACAATCCATATGTTTCTTTTTTTTCCAGACATACAATATTTGCAAGCAACACATCATCCTTGCAAATCACACAGCTGGCTAACTCCACCACCAGGCAGGACAGATTTGGTGGTCTCCATTTCTTCAATCCTGTGCCTATGATGAAGCTTGTGGAGGCAAGTGTCATCCAACATCAGCATAAGAGCCATTGGAGCACAGCAGTGCTGTTGTCACTGATGAAAATTCAATTAGATAAAAAATCAGTTCTGTTTGTTTCTAAGAGGGTGGTGCAGTTTCTGTTGAGGGACAGGTTGAACAGACAAGAGGTAACTCCTTCAGTGTTGAGGATCCAAATTTCTCCACTCAATTGCCAATAGGGGTGCTGTCTATAGTGATAATTTCAGGCACATATGTCTTTTTTTCTTTTTCTCACCTTCCCCTGTTATAGCTGACCTTGTTTAGCTAGGACTTAAAAAAATAAACTTTGGCCATTGTGCACCCAATTGCATGTACTTTGTGCCCTTAAATGCTGTGAATATTTTTCCTCTGTCCCACAAATGGTAAATTCTAGTATTCTTCTGGTGACAAGCACCTCAAATATGTTAGACCTACCTTTTGATTACTGAGATGAATTTTATTGAATGGGAAACAAGCAAACAATACAATACTTATGGAGTTGTTTGCTCTTTGAGTGTGTCACTTTCTTTCTGACCCTTTTGAAATGCTTGAACCCTTTAGTTGAAATGGACCAGTTTGATTCAGAGCATTGTTGTATGATGCAGGCTCAGACACTTGCAAAGCGTCTCTTTCTAACTTGGTACCCATGTGGAGTTGTTTGGGTTTGTTGTTGGTTTTTTTTTGTTTAATATTACATTCTATATGTAGCTAAATGGTCTGAGGAAGTGCTGGAAGCAAGACAAAGGAGAAATTTTGTAAGGAGAGATGTCAAAGATAACAAATCTTTAGTGTAATTCCTTAGACTAACGTAGGTTTTATTGATTTCTCTACTAAGAACTACTTGTTGGCAGTAAGTTGTTTTAGTGGATGAAATGTTCAATGCCTTGCCTCAAGCCTAAAGCAAAACTAACTACCTTTAGTTACCTAAAGGTAACTAAACTAAGCCTCTGTGAGATCTGAGAAATACAGAATTTATCAATAATTGTTTGTGAAAAGCCACATGATTGTAATTGCTGTCTGTCTGCTGTGATCAATATTTGTAATTTGTGGGTTTTTTCCTACTGAACTTAATGAAAATTCCAGCCCCAGAGTCACTCCAGTTGGTGAGACGTATTTGAAGAAGTTTAAAAGAGAAAAGCTGTGCTTTTAGTGACTTAATTTTGAAAGGTGTCACATAAGTAGATAAATGCACTTTTAAAAGCTCTCTTTTGTTTCACTTCCAGTGGTATAAATCAGGATTGGCACTGACAAACAATGTAGAGCAACATTTTCTATGTAAACCAGATGTTTCAGTTTTAAGTAATTTAGGGAAAATCATAATGATTGCCAAAATCATGAAAGATATTACTGAAATTGCCAGTGTTCTGTCATGGAAGCTGTCCTTCATGAATCATAAATTTGTAGAGCCTTTGAGTCTTATTTGTTCTTTTCATAGATTGTTTATCTCAAGCACAGAGCTTTGAGGGGACTTTTTTTCTTTAATAATCCAAAAGGCTAGTGCCAATATTTCAAAATACTGGAGTGTATGTTAAAACCTCACTCTTAAAACTGTTGCAGTCTTACTTGGATTTCTTTAGCTTACATCAAGTTAAAAAAAAAAAAAAAAACCAAACCAAAACACTATTTTTTTTCTGTTGAGATGTAAACCTTTTCCTTAGTCTTAAGTGTTTTATTTGTGTTGGCCTTATGTTATTTGGATGGGGCAAATCTTTGTGTGACTCAATTGCATGAACAAGAAGTTCTGCTTTAACTGCTTCTATACAGCAGTTTTAGGTACTGCACATGAAGATTAATTTCAACACAAATACCACTACCAGTTTTGCTTCTGCAGGTCTTTTTTTCTTTTCTGGGGGCATAATAGAGGGGTAGGTTTCTAATTTTTACATCCCAAGTCCAGTGAAGTGTAGAAAACAATGTATGTGGAATAAAACTTGGTTTTGGGGATGATCAATTGGGAAACATACTACCCAAAAGCTAAGAAGCTGTCACAGATTTGGAAGATTTAAAATGGATTTCTATATTGGTTACATATATATCCAATGTAATTATTTTTTACAAAGCAAATGTTTTCTGATTTTCTGGATTAATGTTCTGGGTTGCAGTTTAATCAATGTTGTGAAATGGAAAAAATTCTGCTCATAAATGTACTTAAGCTCTTCCTGCCTTCCCTCTGCCCAGGTCATCAAGACTCCGATGACCAGCCAAAAGACTTTTGAATCACTTGTGGATTTCAGTAAAGCAGTAGGAAAGAGTCCTGTCAGTTGTAAGGTGAGTGGATTTTGACTGCAGGATGTTCAGAAGGTTCTTGAAAACTGATACTTTTAGGGTGATAGGTTTTAGTAGATATAAGAGCACCTTAAGAATTTTCTACTTTTTTCTGGCTTCTCTATTAAAAGCATTTTCTCAGAGAGAACACCCACATTTACTAAAGACAGGGCTGCTCCCTCTTACACTGTGAGGGAGTTGAATAAATGTTCAGTGGTGTGTGCCCATTGCAAGTTTTTCTTAAGACTGAAATAACTAGACCCACATTAATCTTCATTGCTTCTCAGCTTTGCTTTTTTTTCTCCAGAGGAACACCCTGCTTCCTAAGCACACTTTTTCCAAATCCAGTAAGTTGTGGTCAGGGGAGCTTTGTACAAGCTATTGCCTTGAGTTTCACAGTCCCCAGGAGACATTTTTTCATAAAAAGAAGGGCCTGCAATCCAGTAGTTACTAGTAATTCAGTGTCTGGGTGCTGGACTAATTTTGACCATTGAGCTAAATTGTTCTGTGGCCTCAGTCGACTCCTTTTCCTATTACTGTCACAGTGGAACAGTAAGTAATGGGCAGGATATGTGATGAATATGTAAGAATTCTTATTATAAATTAGCTTGGCTAGAAGGTAATGCACTCTTCATGTCAGAATCTTTTTTTTGTTTTGTTTTTAAGTACCTATCTGTAGAAGAAAAGTTGCTTGGAATTCTGTGGATTGGAAATTGAGATCAAATGGAATTAACAATAAATATCTGAAACAGCAGCAGTGTACAAGATAATTCTATATTTGAAGAGTTCTTTTTGTGGGTGCTTTTTAAATTTTGATCAAAGTTCAGTATCAATTTATCTTATGTCTTTTAATTGATAGTATTGGTATTTGCTGAAGTGATCTTAACTTTCAAAAGCATGTTTTATCCTTAACATTCCTGTACCCAGGAATGTTTTGATGAGTACACACACAAACAAAAACTATGATAGAAGAAACACTCTTATTATATCCTTCAGGAAATTATATCAGTAGAATTTTGCTGAAGAAAAGGCATTTTCCGGCTTGCCACATTAAGTTGTTTTAAGGTTAAGTTAGAATTTTAGTAGTTTTATTGTTCTCAGTCATAGTGAATGTTTATATCTGTGAGATTTATTTTTGTGTTTAAGTACTACCCAGATAAATCAGATTAGGAACAGTTTAGACAGTGCTTCAAATTGATGATTCAGTGTCTCCACCCTCTTGTTCAATTCATCATGTAGTGTTCAAGTATAGCACTGGTAAAGTATATTTAAAATCCCTTTTTCTTTTCATAGGATACTCCAGGGTTTATTGTAAACCGTCTCTTGGTGCCATATATGATGGAAGCTGTTCGACTTTTTGAGAGAGGTACTTGGTGGGATATTGACTTCATTGAATGTTGACATGTGAGGCTGCTGAACATTATCCCCTCAGAAAAGCCTTGGGATTCCCTCAAAACTACTTTCAGACCATAAAGGCTAGAAGTGAATAGTAAACATCAGATGTGAGCCAGTAAGTGAAGTTGGAAAGACTTTGTCTTCACTTTGAAGCATCATTGTGTTCAGAGTCAAAAGGTACTAGCTTCATATGTGGGAGATTTCTGATGGTGTATAACGTTTCTGGTTTGGAGATAATGCAGTGAGTGTAGTGACATGGTAAAAATACTCTCTGCCAACTTATCAGGAGTCTCCATGTCTCCTTCCTGAGAGACATTAATGAAACTGGTTGAAAAATCCCATAATGGGACCTTTAGTCAAGTTTTCCTGATTTTACTTGTAAAATAAAACAATTTTTAGGGGATGTAAGTAGTGTGAGATTTGGTATTGCACCTTGATACTAGTATACAAGTAATTTGGTCTCGGGTATTGCCTAATAAAATTTACCATTCCTCTTCTACATCCTTTTTTAGATAAAAATTCTTTAGAAACTCTGTCTTGATAGTAAGAGTAAGTAGAAGTAATTACAAGTTCCCAGAGAGCCACTAAATTTTTCAAAGCATTGGTAACTGTTCTGAAAAAGGAAACAAGCCTGTAACATGAATAAAGAGGAAATTGTGGAGTATAATTGCTCTTATTTTGAGTGCTGTGCTCATAGTTTCATGCAACTAAGAATGTCATTTGAAACATTTTGTTGTAGAAATCACTGCTTTTTTACAGATGAAAGCACTCCATTATCAGGATTCCACCAAATACACTTTAAATATTAAAAATCTGTTTTATAGCACATGGAAAGGGTGGTTTGATCTTGAAAAGAAAAAAAGTCCTCAACACTGCATGTTTATCCATCAACAGATGTACCTAATTATATCTCAAATGGAGAAAAGAATTATTTTAGTGACTTGAAAGGCATGGAAGCAAGGGGGCATTATCCTCTTAAGAAAGTCGCAATTTTAAATATGATATGTGGGTGTTCCAGTGTGTGCAAGAGAGGTGCCTTTGTTTACTCACATGATGCATATTTCAGGAGACAATAGGACTTCTAATTCCATGTGGAAGAAAAAAATCACTGAGATCAGAAAATGAGTCAATTTTAATATATACCTAAGCAAAGCAGTATTTTGATTTAGTCTTCATTCTTTTTGTATTTTGTTCAATAGTGTGGTATTTCCAAACTTGTTAATTATTTTTTAACTAGAATGAAATCTGTTGTAAAAGCTGGCTAATATTTTGAAAAGCCTGATGGCTGTCCTCTAATTCATATTTTCCATTGAGTCAGATCAAATTTTTATCATATCCTTTACACTCATTCTCAGAATAAACACTTGAGCCAGATTTTCATCCACTTCAGTATGAAATAGGGTCTCTTTCCTGGCAACCTCAAGCACCGAAATACCACTTTCTTGGGTTAGTCCTGGTGTCTTTATTTATACAAAATCTCCTTGGGCTAGATATGCACTTTTGCATATGCAAAACACCTTTAGTACATTAACAGTGATTTAAACAGGGAACATAATATAAATATTAATGAGTGGTGGTTTGTACTTCCCTGTTTTGAGTGGAAAACCCAAAAAGCAGTCAGTGAGGTTTCTATGGAAGCCTGTTTTATACTCGGAGACTAGTATGAGCCAGGGATACAACCCTTCTTTGTCTTTTTATTATTTCTTATCTTAATGTATTTTAATGCAGCTGTGCTGTCAGGTGGCCAAGTCCCATGTTTGACTAAGTGGGGACAAATCTGTTGATGCATCTATATCTGCATCAGCTTTGAATGGTTTGAGGATTAACCTGTGTTTGGGGAACTAAAATTATTACTGAGTAGTTTTCTCAGTTTTTCATATATAAAATGGGGTTAAAAGAATTGCCAGCTTTAAAAAGCAAAAAGAAATGTATAAAAAATTATTACCTAATGTGGAGCTTTCACTGAAATTACTCTTTGCAGAGATTTTAGTAATGCATTTCTGAAATTCTTTGATCTTGAGGGTATAAATTCCATGTCTGCCAAGCTTTTTTGGACATCCCTAATGCTTGTACACAGAAAGCATGGAGTTTACTTAAATTCCTCTGGGGTTCATAATTTTTGTAGGATTTGCAAAGAAGTGCATTGCCTTTATCAAAATATGTATTCGAAATAAGCAGTAGAGGTGTGTCTGCTTTCATGGCAATATGGAATATTCTCAACAAAATAATGAGGTGAATATTACGGAATCATAAAATGGTTTGGGTTGGAAGGGACCTTAAAAATCATCTAGTTCCAACAACCCTGCCATAGGCAGGGACACCTCCTACTAGACCAGGTTGCTCAATGCCTCGTCCAGCCTGGCCTTATACACCACCAGGGATTGAGGGGGCATCCACAACCTCTCTGGGACATCCACCCTCACTGTAAAGAATTTCTTTCTTATATCCAGCCTGAATCTCTCCTCTTCCAACTTACATCTGTTATTCCTAGTCCTGCCATCACATATCCTATTAGAAAGTCCTACCCCTGCCTTTCTGTAGCCTCCTTCAGGTATTGAGAAGCTACTCTGAGGTCCCCCATGAGCCTTCTCTTCTCCAGGCTGCACAGCCCCAACTCGTTCAGCCTGTCCTCATAAGGGAGGTGCTCTAGCCCTCTGATCATTAACTGTGACTCTTATATGCACAGTCTGAAGTAGTAATACCAAATTTCTGATAAGTCTAAATTTTTTTTTTAAAGAATTTGGGAATTCATAAATTTAACTCCACATACAGTCTCTTCAGGTCACTGTTATCTTCCATCTCTGCTTGTGGATACCTTCTGGTGAAAGCTGCTGTAACTAAGCAAGTAACTGGGCTGCTGCTGCTTCCTTCCTCATACCTGCCTTGTCCATCAGCTGGGTATCACTTGCCTTCTGGCTATTGTAGAGTGAGGGTAGCTCTGTTCTCTGCATCATTCAAAAGCTGCTGCTGATCCCATGAAGCTGAAATTGAGATCTCTCTTTACTTGCTCTGTTCAGCTGCCTTTCAAGGCAGCTCTTTAATTCTTCATAGTGACCAATTCTTCCTCCAGTCTTTCTGATTGCGTTGAGCGTAGGAGCTGTGGCCCTATCAATAGGGTAGTAAACCACATTGAAATGTGAGAGGGCAGAAAAATGGAAAAAAAAGGAAAGCAGGCTTACCAGGGTTATTTTTTGTTGTCTTGTTTTGGGGTTTTTTTTGAGGTGTTCAGGTTTATATGCCAGCACATGTGTGCTGAGTCCATTTTTTTTTTTTTTTGTGGCTCTGAAACGTGCAGAGATTTCTGTGAAAAGCTGCTCCGTGGTAAAATAATATCCTGGTTAATTATTTATGAGCTGGTGCCAAGTAGATGTGGGATCTTCTCTGTTCATCCAACTGTCAATCTTTTCTCTAGGAGATGCATCAAAGGAAGATATTGATGTTGCTATGAAGCTTGGGGCTGGCTATCCCATGGGTCCGTTTGAACTGCTGGACTATGTTGGGCTGGATACCAGTAAATACATTATAGATGGTACTGCATGCTTGCTTTCTTCTGTTATTCCCCCTTTTAGCTAAATTGTAGATTAATGTTCTAATGAAAATCTAACTCTTAATTAAACTGAATGTTTATGGTATAGTTCTGTAACCATTGAGGAAAAAGGAGTGATAATTCAGCTCAGAATGCTGTTTGAATACAGCATTTGCTGTATGCCTGTACCCTGTGTACTTGCAGGCAGAATAGTGATGATTTTGCTGACTTCATCAAGTTCCTATGAAAAATACTAGTATTATTAGTGGAGCTTTATATAATTAGGAAGAATCAGTGGGAAGCCAGACACACAAAGGGAGTAAGAAATTCTAGTGAAAAACAACAAGTATTGAGACTCCTTATCCTTTTTCTGCCAGCCGTGTTTTCAATCTCAATTAATAGAAAACTCAGTAAATTAAAAGATCTTGTGTTCACTTTGGTTGATAAGTGGAAGAATGTCAGTGCAATAACTAAAAAAATGCAGACATAATTGGTAATTTTGGTTGTATTGTTTTGAATGAGCAGCTTAAATATTCTCCAGCGCAGAATGTCATCTGCAAAATAGCATCTTTATGAAACCTCTGTTGCTTTTTGTGCCTGTGCTGTAGAATGGTGTGAATTATTCTACCTGATGATATCTTTCACAGGTAGAAATCCAACCTGGAATTTCTTTACACTTGAATTCCTTTTCAGCATAGCCTTTTATTTTTTTGTACTTAACTATGGTTTTAAATCTCTAATTTTTTTTCTCATTTTTTTTTTATTATTAAAAATCCTCAGTCATAGATATTGTAAGATGTTCTGAATAGACTGCAACTAATGTCTATTTACTAGATTTCTTCATTATCATTAATACTGGTCTGTGCTTTATGAATCTATATTGAAGGGTCTCAGTCTTAAGTTTCAAACCTCCCTCAGTTTTCAGACCCTTCAAGTATTTTTTAATAAGATGTAGATCTCTGTCATTTAAACAGAACTGCTCCACATTCATCCATTTTCTTTTCTTCCACCAGGATGGCATTCATTAGAGCCCAACAATCCCCTTTTTGCACCCAGTCCACTCCTGAATAAACTGGTAGAAGAAAAGAAGCTGGGGAAGAAGACTGGAGAAGGATTTTACAAATATCAATGAACTCCAGACCTCAAGAGATGCCCCAACTATCTTTGTATGCTATTCAGCATTGCCATATTACAGGTGAATTATGTTTAAACCTTCCTGAGGGTGGCACCAACTGCATTTAGAACATAACCCACCTCTAAAAGGAGTGATTGCGCTAGTTAACTATTTTTCTGGTGAAAAGCTTGATTTGGTAGATTATTTTTTTTCTGGTAATTCTGAAAAGCTTTTTATGTACAGTGCCTTCATACAAATGCTGACTTTTTTCAGGTGCAGGACAGAATGAGACGCAAATTTATGTATTTGAAACATTATTATATTAACAGGAAAAATTACTACACTTTCTTAAAAATAAAATTTTCAACAATTTCATGTTGAATGTCCTGGCTTGCCGTTGATGTACGTGTTAGTAGTCCACTGGGTGGCAGTCTCTTCACTCTAGCAAATGTAGCAACAGAGAGGCAGCAAGTTTTGTTAAGATTTTTCTTAACTGCAGTGTTTTTCTAGTCTGTAGTTGTAAATTACAGAGCCTTGAACAATAATATTTTAAATATATTTTTTAGAAAATAAAATCCAGCGGTGTCAGGTTGTCACCTGAACAGAAGACCCTTAATATATCATTTTGAAACTGAGCTTATAACTTGTGTTGGAATTTTCTGGTATTTTCAGGTACCAGTGGAGGGCCTCCTTTTGCTGAGTGATGCAGAAACATAAAGAAGATGTGGGTCCTAGGCCAAGAAGAAGAGCCTAGACTAGGAAGCTGATTGAAGCTTCCATATGCTTTCTAGTACCTTGAAAATTGGCTTTATTTCCTATAATTTTAAATGCTACTTTTACACATTACTACTGTAGGTGAGCACTTCAGGGGATTGAAATTAGTGGCTGTGGTGTGTAAACAAGTAGGTGTGTCTGGCTGTGTGAGGCACCTTCTGTTTTGCAACTTTATTTTCTTGGGGCTTGGCAGAACCTGGTTTTTCATGGCTGCAAATCCTACTCCTTCTCCTGATGCTGCAGAGCAAGTGGGTGCAAGGGTTGGCATTCCAGTTTGACTGAGTAGTAGCCTTTTTTGTTTTATATATCTTGGATCTACAAACTGAATGCTTATATACCCTATAATTCTTTTTTTGTTGTTGTTACAGGAATGCTGAAAAATAACTTAACTTTAAACTGCTTCTTCCTGCCCCTCCCAACATCTAATTCAAGTTGCTTATAAAGAAGCTGAGGCTCACAGATGTTAATTTCCTTGAACACAATCTGACAAGGGATCTCTGAGTAGAGAATAAAAATCATTGTTTTATTGGCTCCTTGTTCCTAAATGCAGATCTTCTTACTTTGCATTGTAGAATCATGGAGTAGTTTGAACCTTAACGATCATCTGGTTCCAACCATCCTGCCATGGGCAGGGACAATTCCCACTAGATAGGGTTTGCTCAAAGCCCCATCTGGCCTGGCCTGGTTCTCTGTACCTGTAATTCATTCTAGTGCCTTTTAAATGCTGCAGGGTGAAGTTAACTTTAGAAGTTCTGTTTTCAGTAGCAATTAAAAATGGGGTCATATACTACTTTTGTTTCTTACAGAAATGCTATTTGTCTTTCACAGAAATATTTAAGCAGAATTTACTTGATGCTGCTCCTTTTACTTGGAAACCCTCAGGTTTAAAACAAGGCATAAGATGATTAATATTAGGTGCAAAATATTTTTCCCTGTTAAATGTGATATTTTAGGGAAACAAGCTTCCTCGAAAGCAGTGTTTTCCTTTCAGGAGGTGTTACAGTATGTATGCAATACATACAAAAAGCTTGAAAGAGGCATTTGCAGGTTTGGGTGATGTTTCAGAAGATAATTCTTTTTCTCAGTAGCAAATAGGCCATGTGGAAGTACTTTAGTGGTGGGTGGTGGTGGTGTATTTTTGTTTTTATGTGCAGTAGTGTGTTAGGATGAGCACAGATAAGTGAAGGAGACTTAAAGAATGAGTAATGAAATAAGGAAATTGTCTGTCTCCACCTTTCCCTCAATAAAATTTATTTCTAAGTCCCTGCTATGACTGTGACTTCATGGAAAGGTACATCAGCTACATACCACTATATGTGATGTTCACAAGTGAAGGGGAATCTTCTGCAAGTCAGAGTAGGACAAAGTACATTAAACCTGCACTCGCCAGTCAACTCTTCCTGAATTTTTATTAGTAGAAGAAAAGGGACTGTGGGGGAAAGAATGAAAGATGGAAGAGAAAGGAGGAAGGCTGTTTGCTTTCCCCTCTCTGCCTACTTTTAAAACGTTTAGCCTTTGTTATCCTTTTTGTCAGCAGACCTCACAGATTTAGACCATTTGCCCCAGTTTGGTCAAAGCTTTGAGATGGATGTTTGGCACAGCTTGAGGGCAGTTTGACAGCCAGCAGCTGAGGAATGGGACATGAGCCCAGCTGCTGCAGCTGGGAAGATGGCTCTTGATTCAGCATCTGGGTCATTTCAGCTGCCAGACTTGCTCTGTCTATGGTCATCCTTGCTGCTGACGTGGCTGGGGAGAAGACAGGAGCAGAGCAAACTCTACAGAGGGATTTGAAAGCAGAATCTTAATTGGTTTGAAGGAGGATACTCTGCATGAGAGGCTTGCAGAGTATAAAGTACAAGAGGCTGTATTAAAGTTTGATCCAAAGAGGAATTAAGTCTGTAGAAGTTAAAAATTTGGCTTTGCTCTAACAAATTAAGTATAGAATCATGGAATAGTTTGGGTTGGAAGGGACCTTAAAAATCTAGATCCAACCCCCTTCCATAGGAAGGGACAATTCCCATGTATTAGGTTGCTCAGTGCCTTGTTCAGTCTGACCTTAAACATTTCCAGAGAGGAGGCATCCCTCCATTAGTGTCACCCAGCAAAATAATTGTGTGTGGGTGCATAGTAACAACTGCCTGTTTATTGAGGGCAGATATCCTGTCTGTTCTAAATCTGCATCTATGTTTACAAAAGTCATTGAGTTTTTCTAGTATATTACTGCAGATTAATCTTAGAAGAACTAGATACCAACTTGCAGCGTGGATTTCAGTCTAGGAGGAGAAGTGGGGTTTGCTTCCTGCTTCCTTCATTGTGGGGACTTGCAAAACATCATCTTGGTGGGAATTTTAATTGGGAAAATGCCATTGCTAAAGATTTTAATGCATGTTAATTCTCTGTTGATGAAGTTTAGACTGTGAAAATGGGTAGCTGTCATGAAGTGAATAGCCTAACTCTGCAGGTTTTTTGAACCTGTGCCTTATTTTACACAGTAGGAGGAAGAGCTGATTGAGCAACTGCATAAAACAACTTGGAAAAAGTACCTTTTTTCCTTCTTAGACAAGTTGTATTTTTCCCCCAAGCGATCTGATCCTAGGATTTTGAAGTGACAGTACAAATGTCCTTCAAAAACCAGTTGTTGATGAAAGTAGGCTATAGATAACACAGAAGTTGTTTCCAGCAACTAGTAAAGAACAGTCTTCAGATCCTTGAGATCCATTTTTTGGATCTATGAGCCCAGTGCTCCAGCAATGGATTAAGCCTCTGAAAAGCATGGTAGTAGCATCAAAATGAGATTCAGAGGTTTGTTTTGGTTTTGTTTTCTTAATGGTACATTTGATGGTTCTTCTGATGTTTGCTTTGAGGATGAGGGCTCTTATCATGCTTTCAGGCATCTGAAACTTGTATGTTTTCTATGTTGATCTCTTCTATATGACCACAGACTATAAATTGGTGAATTATTATCACCCTGGAAAAACTAAAAATTAGAAGCTTGTTTTATAAAGCTGAGTGCAGCAAGATGTGTAGCTAGATCTCTACTTCTTATTAGAAAGAGAAGGGCATCTGAAAAAGAGATCTCAGTTTGGTCACCCACGAGGTTGTCTTGATGTGAAAAGGTCCTGCTTGTTCCTGGACTTTGTGCCAGGCTTTGGTCAGTGAAGTCAGCAAATGAGTTAGGTGTAAGTTAACTCAGTGCAATGTCCTCCTGTGATCAGAAGGGTATGTGCTAGAGGACATAGTTATCAGCAAACAGTCTCTTGTGTTACTTTGGAGATTTTGTGTGAAACTACAGTCACACAATGTCAGGGATTGGAAGGGACCTCAAGACATCATCTGGACCAATCCCTTACTTATTCTTCCACATCTCAAAAGTCTCGTTCCTCACATCTGTGTCCATTTTGATACATAACATTTGCAATAACCATCAGATAGTTGATATCAGTTATTTTTAATAAGCTATCAGCACCTAATTGCCAGAGCCCAATCACACTTCTTTTTCTTAAGACACTTTATGCTACCTGCCTAGGGGGATTGGAAGTAGATGATCTACAAGGTCCCTCCCAACCCAAACTATTCTGTGATTCTACTAAGTGATTTTAAAGTTATGGACAACCCAGAACCAGCTTTCGTAGTTCACAGTGATTGACTTTCCCTGAAAACTTACTCTGGACAGTTTAGGGGTTAATTTTTTCAAGAGAACCAGTAGTCTTCTTGCACCTGTAGCTATGATACTCCAGTCTTGCTTTTCTAACTATTGTCTCAGCAGTGACCTAGATCTTGATATTTTGCTTCACTACAGTTTGCAACCATGTGAGCAATTATAAAACTGACCTGAATGATGCCCATTTCCTTGTGGTTTTTGGAAGAGCCTGAGACCAGGAGCAAAAGCAGATGCTATGATTCCTCTGAGAGCTAGATCTTTTCATGTTGTGTGTTCCTTCAGAAGGTTTTTTTGTTCACTGCCAAAGAGAAGTGCTTCTGCAGAATTCTCTTAGAGAGGCATTAAGTATAACCTGGTAACTGTAAAGATTATTTTTTAGAATGATCTGTCTTGAATTTTATGATCTCTTCATAAGGTGATATTATGACTGAAATCCTTTTTTATGTACCATTTGTTATCTAGTATACTTTTCCATGTAGTAAGGTCTGTGGTTGTTACTGGTAATACATTGATCAGTTTTAGGTTTGTATCCCCATGGAACAGTTTGCACTCATTCAGCTCACTCATTTATTCTCTTAGAGGTTTTTCTACAAACTGCAAATAACTCACATCAGCTCTTTCTTTGCAGAGAACCATAAAGCTCTAATGCTGATGGATGTTTTGCTTGCTCCTGGGGTAGAAATGATACAAAACACCAAACCTAGTTATTAAAGGAGCCCTTCCTTTAGGCATTAAGTGACATGAGGCATCACAATGAGGCATAAGCCCAAATTTCATTTTAGCCTTGGGTCAGATGCTCTAAGTTGGCCAGGGCACAAGAGGAGGATATTTTTGCACAAGGCTTTTACTTGGCGGGTGTTGAGGAACTTGTCACTTACTTTGGCTGTTCCATGCTGCCAGATAACAGGATTTTTTCCTAGCCTGTTGTTCACTTGGTGCATCTCTGTCCTGCCTGGTAACAGCCTCTTCTATTCTGGTCCTGTTTTTCTGCCAGCAACCACTTCTAGGGTGGTTTTCTTGAGATGGACAAACCCTTAGAGTATTCTCTGGTTAAAGAATGTAAAATTTTTGTCATTAGTAACCTAAACCCCCTATTTGGAATCTTGGCTTCAGCAACAAAAATCTTGTGGATTAACCACTTTCACCAGCAAGAGGCTTTCTGATGAGCTGTGGGAAGAAGTGTATGCTTGGTGGTAGGTCTTCAGTAAACAGCTGGAATTTGCATGTGGCGAATTAGCACCAAATAAAATCCCTTTTTTTTTTTTTTTTTTGCTAAATTATCCTTGCATACTTAAGTGGATCTACCAAGCACATTTGTGCAATAGAAATTGGTAAAACCGCACTTTACAATAAGTGGGTTTTGATTGTGCACAGCCTGAGATTTGTTTGCTCTGGTGGTGGCAGGGTTTGTGAAGGTCACACGGGAATCTGTGATCTGATGAAGGAACCACTCTGTTCCCTAACTTCTCATCATCATGCGGTGATGCCCAGAGCAGGATTTGGAAGCCCTTTCTCCAACTCTGAATCTTCAACTACTTTAACTTTGAATCCTGCTGTTTTGAATCCTACAAAGCTGTGTATTTATAGAATCATAGAATAGTTTGGGTTGGAAGGGACCTTAAAGATCATAGAATTCCAGCCCCCCTGCCATAGGCAGGGACACCTTCCACTAGACCAGGTTGCTCAGTGCCTCATCTAGCCTGGCCTTAAACACTTCTAGAGAGGGGGCATCCACAGCCTCTCTAGGCAACCTCTTCCAGTGTTTCACTACCCTCACTGTAAAGAATCTCTTTCTTATATCTAGGGTGAACCTACCCTCTTCCAGTTTACATCCATTATTCCTAGTCCTCCCATCACATATCTTATTAGAAAGTCCTATCCTAGTTGTTGGTTATCTCCAAAGAGGCTGTAAAAGAGAAAATGTTTGTCAACTCCTTGAAGACCTTATTCTCTGAGCACTACAAGAAGGCTGATGGGTTTGTTACATCTCATGCTGCAGTTCTTCTTTGTAATGTAGCTTCCTAAAAGTTTCTGTTTCAAGCCTTATGATGTTTTCCAGAATGCCCAAGTAGGTGTGAGACCAACTGGCTTCCATTGATTTCAGCTTTGAAACACCTTTCAGAACTTATAAAAGTATTTATGGAAATGCTTGATTTTGGAGGTCCTAGTTTTATTTAAGTCTTGAACTTGATTTTCAACAACATGGGGAATATTGGAAGATAACTGGTGTGGTTTTTAATAACAAGTTCCCTCACTCACCCTGCTCCAGTTCCTGAGAGAATGTGGAAGAAAATGGCAATTTTCAGCCTCTCCCATTTGCTGTTTACTTTCTCAAACACAGAATCACTTTCAGGAATAAAACTCTACTCACGCTGCTTGTTATTAATTTCAGGCAGTAGCAATCAGACTGTTCTTCTTACAGCCAGAAAAAATGCTGCCTCCTGATTTCTTCACCTTCCCACTCCACTGAGCCAAAGGGTTATCACAACTGCTTATGGGAAGATTTCTGGGTGCTGTCATGATATTGGTGTCAGAGAGCAAGGAGCAAAAATGAAGAACCCAAATAATGTTTTAAGTACCTAAAAAATGAGACTTGTGTGAGTCCTTTGAGGAAGAAGTGTGTGTGAAATAGGCTACATGGAAATACTTCTTTGGGGAAGTATTTGGATGAGGCTGTGGGTTCTAAAATCCACTCAGGGTGCTATTAGGAAAATGGCAGTGTCTGTGAAGAATGAGACCTATGATGATCACTTAATACTTTACTTTAGGCGACAGAAGATTCTTGGAAAATTTTATTTATTCGGTGCTAGAGAGATGAGGTTTTAGAATGGTAAATTTTTATTTCAAAAAGGAGAGAGAATAAGGGTGGGAGAAGATGATGTTCATTTCACATAAGTGGTTTTTGTGATACCATCTCTTTTATTTCTTTAAACAAAAGCATTAATTGAAACTGAGGATGAAGTCTCTTTCTTAGAGACTTGGCATTTTATTTTGGCTAAGACTGAAAGCTATTGTTGCTTAAGTTGATGCTAAACTGGCAAATCTATGAACTGAAGCCAGTATTGTTACTTGGATCTAAATTTGTGAGGACACTTGATTGTTTTAGAACAAAAGTTGAGCATATAGTTTACCTCAAGGACAGAGTTATACTCTGAAGATTATTTGCAAGCGTTTATGGCTGAAAGGATTGCTGAGCTTATTGACACATGACATTTAAAGAAATGTGTTGGTGGAAAGGAGAAATAACAGCAAGTTCATGATGAATGTGTCAAATGAGCATACAATAGGCATGATCTTCACCCCCAGGCTCACTGCTTTTTTGGCAAAGGGCAGAGCTTTTCTCTATAGACAGCTAATATTACAAGGAAAGTTTCCAGTGAAGACTGATTTTTGGAAAATATTTTTCATTATATTTTTAAGGAATGAACTGTTTCTGAGATAGCTAAGGCAGGGTTTAGCTGTGGCTGATATGAATTTGACTTTAGAATTCAATTTTAAGTCACACTATGAGAGCAGTGCAAAGCTGCAGGCACGTAGCTCAGATTAAAACTGATTTATATTGCAATGGGGAATTCAAACCTAAAAATCTCTCTAAATAATTAAATCAGATCAATCTAAATAAGAGAATTGCCAGTACAGCTGGTTATCCTGATTTATGTATAGCAGTTTGCTAAGGCTTGCTTTCCCACAGAGCCTTCTTTCTTTTAACTAATATTCCATGTAAATAGGGAAGGAGAGACACTCTCTTGGACTTCTCTGTGGAAGGATGTTCTTCTGAAGAACTTGTTGGACCTGCTGAGGAATAGAGAAGTAATAACATTTGATACTTTACTGGCAGTTGGAAATCCAGTGTGTGCTCAAGGATTTTAGATATGACTTTCAGAAAGTGAATTAGCAAAGACATACTTCAACCCCAACAACTGTAGGGTCTGAATAACTTTCCAAGATTTCCTGTCCTGTTTAGGAGTTGTCATGTCTATAAATTCCCTGTTTTAACCTAGTATTGACCATAATACCTGGAGGAAAAAAAAAAAAAGGATAAAGTCTGGTAAAGAGAGAGGTGAGAAAGAGGTGCCTAGTGTCCAGCAGTCATAGTAGTGGTTTGTTGCTGGTGCTAATGCTTTTTCCCATTTTTTTCTTTTCTGTGACCCTCTGCCTAAGTGTAAGTCTCTCCGTGCTTCCCTGAGATCATGGAAGCATAAAGCTACTGTAGTGTAGAGCAGAAAGGAGTCTAGATGAAACACATAAATCTATGCCCATCCACTTTCCTCTGTTCTCTTACTATTCCCTGGATTGTTCCCATTATCTGTGGATATGAGGTAACTCTCAAAGTAAAATGACAAGGGGTTAAGCCAGCAAGACAGCTGTTAGAAGGAGGTGATCTGAAGAATTCATCAAGTAGTGGTTGATTAATACAGTATATTCCATGTTTATGTATCTGTGTGGTAGCAGTTTTAATAGGTGTACCCATAGAGTAAAAATATGCATCTTGTTTAAGGTATCCCTTAATTCTTCTGTGGTTATACTTAATCATATCTAATCCTCAAGACATAGCAGTGAGCTAAGGAAGCAGCATCCTTGAGATGCATTTGGGGAACAGATGTGCAGGGAAATTTTTCCTTAAACTGAATTGGAAATAGCCTTTTTTTTCCCCATTTTTCTTGAAATGGTGTTTATTTCCAAAGTGGACTGAATGAAGGTACAGTATGGATGTTAGGTCTGTGCTAGATTTAAGTTCATCTCTTTTATGTTTATAGGAAATCCAGGATCAGGTCATTGGAAAGGGGAGACAGCTTCTCAGTGGATGAGAGCACTGAGGCAGGAGGACTGGGCAGGAGCAGAGGGGTCAGTCAAACACCAGAGGGAAACAGGAGGATGGAGAAACCCTACAACAGGTATAGAATGGACCAGAGGAAGAAGTGAATAGTTTTTTCACTTATTATTAATTGAGAAATCACTTGCTGTTCTGCTTCAATAAGTAATTTCAGTACATTTGAGGTTATGAAGACATGTTACTGTGTGACCTGATCCTGGTGTTCCTGCTCCAGCAGGGGAATTGGACTAGATGACCTCTTGAGGTCCCTTCCAATCCCTGACATTCTGTCATTCTGTGAAATTCACACTATTAAACAATAAAGATAACATGGAAAGTAACTGCTTTGGGATATCTGGATAGGCAGAACTAGAGTATCACGCCAGTCCCATGCAAAGGGGAAACTTATAGACCATATATAAAAATCTTCCTTACAAAATCTGAATTTTTAAGCAGCAACTACATCTACTTGTTAAATTTGAGGGACATTGGACTGAGTTGCTTTGGTTGTGAATTCATTCAGGATATTGTACTAAGAAGTTGGGTAAGATGTGAGTTAGTGGGTTTTTACAAGGGGGGAAGAAAGCAGGGGCCATTCTGTAGCTTCACAGGAGTGCTGTGTTTTCAAATCTGATTACTGCCCACCTAATTTAAGATTGGGTGGAGAGGAAGAATTTAGTGCTGATGATGTTAGTAATTACAAAACTAATTTCGCTGGAGAGGGTTAAGAAGGAAACATGTTTCAGGGCAGCAAAAGCAGCAATGAGACTTTAAGATACTTGTCCATCTTGGGCTTTGAAACTTCATCTCAGCCAAGGGATGTAGCCATTGCTGTGCCCCAGTATGTACTGTCTCCTTTTTTCCTTTACTTTAATGGGAATATGATGAGAAATCCTCACACTTACATAGCATTTTGATTTATCAACATCTGAGTCCACAGCTTGTTCTTTCTTAAAAGAAGATGGCCCTACCTCACTCCTGTAGGAATTCTTAGCCAGTTTTCTCAGCTGTAGGAAATCAGCTCAAAGAGATGCCTCTCCAAGTATCTTGAGCACCATTAAGTTGTGGAGTGTGTTGTTTTTCTTATTCTGCTGGAGATTCTATGTTCTTGTAGTTACCTTTTCTCTGCACAGTGAACAGAACAGACCAGTTCTCAGGCAAGTTGCTCTTCTTGTAGGAGGCAAAGGGAAAATTTCTCCTTGCTCTGCTGGTTCATGTTGGTTTTCCAACGTGAGGGGTGACAAACTTGTCACATCATTGTATTTCTGGGAGGTGAGATGGGCGAGTTGATCAAAATGTGTTTTGTAGAGTATCATTCACAGGCAGACAAACCCTTAGTATCCCAGACCAGGTAAGCAGTGACTGTTATCTCAGCCAAGCAGATGCTGCTTCTGTAGCTCAGTGAAGTTACGGTTGTTGGAGAAAAAGGAACGTGTCAGACATCATCTGAAGCCCATGGCCTGAAGGTATGAGTATTTACCTAGGAGGATGGGGAGCAGATGTCTGAAAGATGGTGGTTAAGAGGTTCATTTCCCGTGTTTCTGGCAGACGTGTCTCTTTTCCTGAGGCTGCAGATGCTTGCTTGCTTTCTAAGGCTTATCTTTGTATCCAACGTGGAGACTCACTTAAATTAATACATTAATCCAAAAGTTCTCTTCCTCTCCTGTCATGTGGAAAAATGAATGTGTTTGGGTACACTTTCTAGGTTTTTGGCTTAATCTCAGAACATCTTTGTTTACAGCAGCCCATTTTCCTCTTAGAGCTGCTCTCCTTAGTTTTGTCACTGACCTGACTTAGGAGAAATGTGTTTGTAGCTGACAGGCTTCTGGCTATTTGTGGAGTCAGTTCTTTCCCTCATAATCTTCTGCTTGGCATTAGGCCCTTATACTTGAGGGGAGGCTGCCTGGCATGTTGTGAATGCAAGTGAACGAACTGCAGTCACATTACTGGAGAGGTTATTGGGTATTTCTCTACAGCATCCTTCATTTTCTGTTTGCCTTACTTTAGCTTAATTAGCCATGGTGTAGATCAGAGCAGGAAACAGGGAATGGCTTCTTCAAAGCCTTGTGTATTGGTGTGGTTTCAGCGCAGATCCTGCTGTCTGACAGCCCGGAGCAAGAATTGGGTCTTTAACGTCCCACATTTGCTGCAGATTGACCAAACCATTGAGCTTTGAGTTGTACAACTAACTTACTGCCTTTCCTGGTAGCTAATCTAAAGAGGAAACTACAACAGAAGATCGTTCTCTAGAGCTGGAAAGTTCCTTTAAGCACAGCCAGTGAATCTGTCATCACTTCGAGTGTAGTAAGCCAAAGTCAGCCTGGAGCACTGTTCTTTCATGTTATGGAGGGGAAGTGGCTCTGGCCCAGCTGATCCAGAAGCCTGAGGAGCCAGACCATCCTGTGATGTTGGCCTGATTAGCTGTGAATAATCCCAGCACAACCATCTCATGCTGTCTCTTTGCCTTCTGCTGTTTTTTTTCAGAGAGAGGAGGAGGAAGGACGTGTGTCTCCTAGCTCTGAGGTTATGTCCTGTGCTTATGGATGTGACTATCCATCCCATGGTCTGTGCAGAACTGGTTTTGGCACTTGCCTGGTATGAATTATAGAGAGAAAGAATTGGTTTATGAATGCTTGTACGGAAGCATCTGGATAATTAACTTTGTCCATTAGGTAGTATTTAAATCCTTGAAGACATCTTCTGTGGGAAATACAGGGTAATCATCTCCTCAGGCACCCGAGAGAGACACAGTTAGGGCCTGGCTTCTGCTTTAATTACTCATTAGGAATTTAGGTGTTGCTTTTCAGTCTCACCTGGAATAACTCATTTGGCATCACCAGGATTTAAACATAGTCTTACTTTCAGGGTAACACCATCATGGCTAAGCCATTTTTCACTGTCTCCCCTGACCAGGGGCCAGGGCATCTTGCTCTTTCAGTCCCAGAGGAACAAATGGTGACCAGCAGCAGGGGGGAAGAGTGGACACAGGTCACAGAGGGCATTCCAGGACAGCCCAGTGACTGTGTTTCAGGTACTCTCATGGGAGCATCCGAAGCCTTGCATGTTAGTTAACCTTTCCCATAGTTGCTATAAGTGAAAGGGCTTTGATCTATGAATGAGCCCAACACATGGTGCTTGCTCACTCTGTGTGAACAGCAGAGATGTTATTTTTAGCTCCTGAATTCTTTCTTTCCTTCACTATTTGAGCTGAAAGACCTTTCGTCCTCAAGACAGACACCTGTTCACTACATAATGTATTTGGGACAACATCCTACATAAGGTTAGCACCTCTGTTGGGAACATTTTATTTTTATATATATTTTTT